>MDKI01127190.1:0-93516 GCA_005239505.1 Nicotiana paniculata
TGCACAAACGCAGAAGTTAAACGTGAATTGAGAGCAAAATAGCAAGGCAATTTTGCAAGCAGTGCTTGTGTGATTCGAGTGTGCAAACCTGAAGCTACATGAACCAGATAGAATAACCAACTCCAAGTGAATGTCTTTTATTCTAGTTTAGTTGTAGTAGGTGTTTTCATATTGTACCTTTCAGCTTTATCTAGAGGCAATTGTAATAGGTTCTCAGAGTTTTCAAGTTAGAGTTAAGTTGAAGTTGTCGCAACAGTTAGAGGCCGTGTGCTACAACGGGATTAGAGTTAATCCTAGGTTTACAAAAGAGTTTTTTTAAATGCAGTTTTTGGCTCAGTGATTTTAGTGGAGAGTTTGGAAAAATCCTACTGGAAAGTAGGTCGTGGTTTTTTCACCTTTTGAGCCTGGTGTTTTCTATGTAAAATACTTATGTTCTTTACTTTCTGTATTTATTATTCTGCAACAGTAGTAGTTGGAACACATGGAAGAACCAGGTCCTTCTAGAATCAGTTTAAGCGAAAATTGGACACCACACAAATCACCCTTCCCCCCCTCCTCTTCTGTGGTATTGACGTACAAAACATCACTTTCTCCAGGTCAATAAATATCATGTGCATATCCTTGTTCCTATCCTTGTACTGTTCCACAACCTCCTAATAAGGTGGATAGCTTCTGTAATCGAACGACCAGGCATGAACCCAAACTGGTTTTCGGATATAGTCTCCGTCCTCCTCACCCTTTCTTAGTTACTTCCACTTTCCTCTCCCAAACTTTTGTGGTATGACTCAGCAACTTGATACCCTTATAATTATTACAACTTTGGATATTAAATAAAGCATGGTCAACAAATGAATTTCTTAATGTAGTTCATAATTCATATATGTGCCTTCGGTGTGTACGGACGTGCTTTACTTGGAATTTAGGTCAAACCAAATTTGGTGCTTATCAACACCAACGGTATGTCACATGGGAGGATGTAATCAAAATCCTTAAGCCTTGCTCAATCATTTCACATGTTTGTCTCCTTCTCAAGTATCTATTGGTGATTTTCATTTTTTCTTATTATAATATTCGGATCAGTTTATTTGCACCTTAACTATTTCATCTACGAGCATAAATATGATATAATATTCGGATCAGTTTATTTGCAATTTCACTATTTTAAATTTTTTAATCCTAGCTGAATCGTTTCATATCTCTATTTCTTTTTCACGTATGTATAGGTGATTTCCATTTCTTTTCTCTTTTAAGATGGTGTTCGGATCAATTTCTTGGCACTTTAACTATTTCACCAAACAGTACAAGTACTGAATAATTCTCGTATATGTATCATAATTAGAAAATATTTGGAAAAAAAAAGAAAGGGAAGAGAAGTAGAAGACTATTAAAACGTGTGGTAGGACGGTCGATATTCATATACTTTTAACCGAAGTCTCACGTTCCATTTTGTCGAAATAAAGAACCACTTCATATAAAACGTTTTATCTTCTCTTTTACCTTAATGGATTTAATTAATGCAAATTTAAATTAATCGAACAGATAAATTTTGCAATTAAATATCTAAGAAAAAAGAAATAGAGGAGAAAAATGATTCGACAAAGGAAGCATGCAGTACTATACTGTATATATACGTGGTTGAGAAGAAAGATAAGACTACCATTGTAGCATGTGAATCCTAGATATTTGCCATGCCAAATAGGACAAGGCTCAACCAGTAGCTCTCACTCATGAATAATTGAATATATAGATTTTGTTTATTGCCATTCGTCAATTCTTTCCTTACCCTATGATATTTCCTCTCAATGTGATGCATTTACTCCTGAATTTATTTTAGTTGAAGCTGAAAAATAAATGTAGAAATTTTTTCTGTTGTGTTTGAATATAAATTTCATTTGAAAAAATTTGTGAAAATTAAAGACTTATGACTGTAAGTTAGAGATTGCAAATATTAGCTTGGTCATAAAAAAGGGTAGCTCGATGCACAAAGTATTCTGCATTTACGCAGGGTTCGTTGGGGAAGGGCCGTACTTAGGGGCGGATGAACCTAGGCGGAAGCGGTGTCAGATACACTGCTTTGTCGAAAAAACTCATTAAATATGTGTAAGTTATTGATATGTAAAAAAAATATTTGTACTTAAGTTAAAATGACACTATTTTTTACTGACATCGCACTTGCTCTCCTGGTCAAGTGCTTTTGTTCTTTAGGAAAGGTTCTGACTTCGAACTGGAGCTTGGTGTAGCACAACAATAATTTTTCCTTTAACTTAGTTCCATGGCAAGTTGTCGTACTATTTTTTTCTTTCATCTTTTTCTTGGGCGATGAAGTTGGTCGAAACCATTTGCAAAATCAAATAATCATACGAGTATTAAGTGATTGTTGTTGAGTGTTTTATATATAAAAAAAAGTATTAAGTATTATTTCTGTAAGGATATTATGAACACACTCCAAATTATAAAAGTTTGTCGAGGAAAGTTGTAGTAATATACTAGGAATTGTTTTTTCTTTAAGCAGATTCGAATTTTGTTCTTTTAATTTGTATTATTATATGTAATTTATTTAATTGTTCACTTCTTTAAATGTCGACACCACTTAAGAAAAATCCCGCGTACGCCCATGTTCGCACCCAAAAGATATGATGTAGACAACTTATCCTAATATAAAAATTAGTGGTTGCTTGCACGATTCAAACCCGTGACCTAAAAGTCACATGAAGACAATTTTAATGTTCCTCCCTTTGTTAGTTTGGCCTACTAGTAAATGTGGAACTTTAATTCTCTATTTAAAATACTAATGAACTTTTTTATTTGAGGAGCATTTTAAGTGATTTACAGTCACAAATCTTTAATCTTTTCTCCATATGAATTTGTGTCTCAAAACAACTTGACCTTTAAAATCTTTAAACTATTTTTTCTATATGATTTCCAGCTTGTGGAATTGATAAGTCAGGGTGAAGATCGTGCTTATGTTCATTTTTTGAGCTACAAACATCTGCAACGACAGACATTATTTTAAAGAGCAAACTTTTCCAAATTGGAATAAACAGAAAGTGACATTGTTAGACATATAGAACCCACTTTGACTGCAACCAAAGTAAAGGGAACAACCCTTCATTAATGATACATCATTAATTTTCTTCTATTGATAGGTGTTGTGGAGGGTAAAGTACGAGTCCGGAATCCAATTATTGAGTTTTTGGACAAGTGTGATATTAATAGGTGGAAAAAATAAAGAGGGATCAAACTATGTATAACGCGGTAATAAACCGTGTTATATCTTAACGGTGTTTTAGCCGTTAAGGATAGCGCGATTTATTATTGTGTTATATATGCATAGCGCATGTTTTTTCCGCGCTATGCTGACAGAATCTGACGGAAAGGTATAGCCCATGAAATAACCACGTTATACCTATATCAAATGGGTATAGCGCACATTAAAAGAGATACATTAAAAATTTCAAGCCATTTCCTTATATAAAGGGGTTAGTATTTTATGAAAATCCATTCAAAAAATATTCTAACTTCCGTTCAAACTTTTCTTCTTGTTAAATTCTCAAATATTTTTTCATAAGGTCTGAAGAACGAAGAATAAGATTTTCATTATATTGAGGGGGTGAGGTTGTGATGGAGAATAACTCTGTGAGGTACAATTTATCTCCACAGTGCCATGTTAAATTGCCACTTACGATGGAGTACGATACACTGGTATCATTGTTATGCAAAAAAATGAGTGTGAGGAAACGTTCGGTGAAACTTAAAGTAACCGGAAGATATCTGTATTCCGTCACTCCGCAAGGGGTTGCTTTTTACTCGAAGTTTAACATCGACGATGATGAAACTTTGAGAAATTTTCTGAGGACTTCGGATGAATACCGAAAATTTCTTGTAATCAAAATGTTGGATATGCACGTCAAAGTCGAAGACGTTCCCAACAATGAGGTTGAGCATAGTAGGGATAACCCCCAGTCAACGGGTGGTTATTCTGGAGCAGTTTTTGCGGGACCGGTTCCGGATGAAAGAGTTTGCATTGATTTAAACTTATCACCGTCGGGGAATGAGCACTGAGGAAATAATTTCTCTCATGCTTTACATAATTCACAAGACGAGCGGTAAATTTCAATTTTCCTTTGTGTTACGATGTATATTTTTGTTGTATTGAATTTGTATTAACGCTCATATATTCCACATGGGGTATCGGCCGGATATGAATTTTACAAGTTATGAACCCATGCATAGTTGGAATATGCCTAGTTTTGGTGTGTTGGATCATGGTGGTCCATCCAGGAGTCATCACCAACATGAAAATGTCCATCATGGAATTTCATCACATTACGACTTGTAAGTGAAGTGATACAGCTATATGGAAAATATTTATTAATTTCGGTAGTTTATTATTTTGTTGGTTGTGCAGGGAAAACGAGAAAGTTGAACCACCTGTCATCACTCAATTACCCGAAGACAACGTATTAAATCAGGATCTGGCAGATGCACAGAGTGAGGAAGAGAACAGTGATTACGATAACAATGTCGAGGAATCCGGAGATGTGACACCCTTCCCTCGTGAGAATGGTGATGAGGAGGATGAGAATGAAGGACCTAATTTGATAAGGGAGTATGCTCCACCCCCCCCCCTCCCCGACGAAGAGCGTACGAGTCGCAAGTGTTGTTTCATTCAAGGGAGATTACTTACCTTGATAACTTGCCAAGCATGCCGGATGTGGAAGCTCTCACAAGGAATTTTGATGAAATTCGGACAGCAATGTGGGATGAGTCTAGACCAACGGTGCTGGCAAAGGGCATGCTTTTTCCTGATAAAGCGCGCGTAAGCAGGGCTTATAAATGCACAACATAAAATAGTGTCGTGAAATACAGGTATGAGAGTCAAGTCCAGATGTATACAAGGTTGTTTGTCGCAGGTGGTTTTGGCCATGCCATTGGATGTTGCGTGCGCTTAAGAAGAAGACAGGTCTGTGAAAAGTGGGTAAATACATTCCCACCCACATATGTGAAATGAACACATTCAACGGGAATCACTACAACGTGGATATTGACTTGATTTCTCTTGTCATTATTCCACACCTCGAAGCGTCCATAAGATATAAAATCAAAGAGTGCATTACATCAGTCCACCAGAAATATGGCCATACCATTACCAAAAGAAAGGCATATCTCGGGCACAAACGAGCGTTTGAAATTGTCTATGGTAACTGGGATAAGTCATTTGCAGCTTTACCCAAGTACATGGCTGCATTGCAGCACTTTAACCCCGGGACGGTTGTTGAATGGAAGCTTGAGCAAAGTCCGAAAAAACCAAAATATATATTCAATTACGTGTTCTGGACGTTTAAACCAGCAATTGAAAATTTTTCGCATTGTCGGCCCGTAATATCCATAGACAGCATTCATGTCTATGGAAAGTACGATATCAAGCTGTTGATAGCCGTTGCAGTAGATGGTAATGGACAAATATTTCCTCTAGCTTTTGTTGTTTGTGCCAATAAAAGCCAGGATATTTCGACGTTGTTTTTGAACCACTTGAAAGAGCATGTTTTCAAACAGCGTTCCGGTATTTGTTTAATATCTGATCGGCACGGTGGTATCTTAAGTTCTGTGTAGAACTTGCCTGCATGGCAAGAACCTTATGCCTCCCACCGTTTCTGTGTGAGGCACTTTAAGGCCAATTTTCAGAAGGCATATCCCAACAAGGATCTGTGTGATTTGATGTAGATGGCAGCAACAGACCATCAACAACATAAATTCTGGAGGCACATAGAATCTATCAGGCAAGAAGATGAGGCATCCTATCGTTGGTTATTGCGACATCACCCTGAAAAGTGGACTTTGCATGCGGATGGTGACAGGCGATGGGGAATTCTGACTACAAACGTGTCAGAGTCTTTCAACGGGTTATTGAAGTCGGCAAGAGGGTTGCCTGTCACTGTCATGGTGCGGATGTCGTTCAAGCAGATGGAGGAGAGGTTTGTTGAAAGGTCTGCAGTTGCAACGCCATTGATGGAAAGGGGTGTTGAATTTATGCCAGTGCCAATGAAGAGATTTGAGAAATACAGACGTCGAGCACGTTGGAATTCATTTTTGCAGTATGATAACGGAAGAAATATTTTTGAAGTTCGCACCGCTATCCATCAAAATCGGGGGAATAATGTACATACTGTAAATGAATCTACAAGGTTATGCTCTTGTGGGAAATGGTCCATCTACCACATTCCTTGCTCACATGCCATCAAGTGCTTTCAACATGTTGGTTTAGGTATAACTAACTACGTTGATCAACAATATAGTGTTGCAAAGTACCTAAACACCTATAGTGGGCAGATGCAGCCAGTGGGTGCTGAGCATTATTGGCCACCTGAACCATTTAAAATTATGTGTAACAAGTCCTATTTGCGTTGATTACAGGTGCAGAAGAGAACGCATATACGGAACCAAATGGATGTTAGTGATACCGTTTATGCGCGCAAATGTGGTATATGCTCGCAAACAGGACACGACCGTCGAAAATGGCCTTCGACTGATTTGGGTGGCAATAGTAATCAAGCTCAGGTCGTCCACTCTCCTGGCGCAGAGAGTCTGGGATAGTAACTCTCCCTCCCATACGTGGGCAGACCTATGATCGCCCTGTAGCACTAATAGCTCAGCGGAGTAAGGTCCGGGATGTATAGGCGGCACGTCCATGTCGTCATCTGTAAATTAAACAACATTAATTGTATGTTTAATCTGTAAATTAAATAATTAATTTTTGGAGTTATACAATATTTAATTGGACAGGGTATATATATCTATGGGTTCCAGGCTCGATATTTGAGGCCCAGTAGCACCAAGCTATACTGTATTCAATATTTTTATAACGCGGTATAGCACGGTTTATTACCGCTTTATACATAGTATGGTCTCTCTTTGTTTTTTCCACCTATTCTGTCACACTTGTCCAAAAACCGAATAGTTTGGTTCCGGACTCGGTAAAGTACTACACAAATACTTTATCCGGTCCACAATAAGTGACCATTTTGACCTTTTTATTTTGATCCAAAATAAGTGTCCATTTATATAATCAAGAAAAAAATTAATTTGTTTTTTCAAAATTACCCTTATGTACGTATCACTAAAAAGTCTTTTACTTCTCACATTAAATATGCTGCAACATTTAGTTAAAGGTAATTTAGTCACACTATTACTATTTTTGTCTAGAATTTTATATTTCCTTAATGGGTGTGCCCAACGCAAATTTATCAGTTATTGTGGATCGGAAGGAGTAGCTTTCAAAGTGGACGGTTTTAATTTTTTGTTCGCATTATCCCATGAGCAATACTTTTTAACTTTTGACCTTAATATTCGATCACGATGCAAACGGAGGTTAAAAACTAAATCCCACCCTAAAAGTATTATATGTCTGCAATTTTGTTTGGGAATAATGTCACCGTTATTTAAGTGAGATTAGAGAAACCCACCACCTCAAACTGTCGGAAGCTAACAAAGTAAATCTTTAAAATTTAACATTTAAGAATATAATCTACACATATATTGAGCATCTACTGTATGTGGTTAAGTGGTTATTTCTTTTTACAACGGTATAAGGTTTGAGTCAAATTAACTATTTTACCGAAACCTACTATTTGTTACCAGTATAGATATCAACCAACTTATCCACAATGACAAATGAAAAGAAATCATCGAAACCTTTTTATTTATGAAGAAATTTAAATCTTAAATTCTCATAGTTTTCACTCACTTTATTATGGGTTAGGCTCATATTGCGTAGACTAGGTTTTAAAGCTTAAATGTCAAGAGAAATGGATATTTCTACTATGGATGTGAATGGTATGTAAATCTCTAAACTCGCAGTAAAGTCTCTATGATGTCATCTTGTTAACTAGTAAATAGTTAACAAGATAATATCATATATAATGAAAATAGTTAAGTAGGATATTATATATAATGTTACTAAATAATGAGTTAGAAAGAGTAAGCTTAAAGGATCATTTGTGTTGTCAACAAATTTAAATGTAAGATTAAAATTCTTTTAAATTACGTACGGTCAGATGATTAACGTTTGAGACCATATATTAATAGCATTCGTGTGCTTTACAACTGCATCTTGTTCTAACTTATATGTGTTTTTCTAAAATCTTGCTTTATTTTAGATAAGATCGATTATTCTTCTGAGTTTAAGTTATATGTACGAATAATTTAAACAATTTACACTAATATAATTTAATTGGCTGACTACATAAGATTATTACTCTATTTTTCAACTTATTATTCAGACTTGATAAATGAACTTACTTATTATTGCAGGTCAACTTGCCAATTGATAGTGTAGCCAATAGGAGATTCTAGTTTAGTGGTCAAGGTTTCAGAAGTTAAAATCTTAGTGTTATATTCTAGTATTCTTAGTGTTATATCTGCACTGATAATGTAAAAAATATTGACATATGAATTAGGTTACCTAAAAGGTAATTGTAAGTAAATATATTTAATAAGTATTGATTAATAACCTAAAGTAAATTATAAATGAACCGCTATAAGAGGTTAAATCATATTTATAGTATAAAAATGTTATAATGTCAGTATATATAACTTAAATTTTAAGTGGCGTGATTATGTAAGTATTTCTTATAGGGTCACCGCATAAAAATTTAGACTCTTTACATTTAGTGCCATAAACGTAGGCATGCATGAGATCATTTTTATTGTGGAAAAGGCCTAAAAATGACACTCAACTAAAGAAAATGGTTTATCCATGTCATCCGTTAAAATGTCGGCCTATTCATGACACTAAGGTTATACTTTTGGCCTATTCATGCCACTAACCTTATAATTTTGGCCTATTTATGTCATTGTTCACTAACAATCCAATTTTCTGGTTTTTAAATAATAAAAATTAATTTTTTAACCCCAAATTTGCGACGTGTCTTTGTATTGCTGGTTCTTCTTTACTTGACCCTACATTTCTTTTAACCCTGATTATGTATAATTAACCATGCCCAACCTGATAAAATCCAACCATCTTTTAACCCAATCCTAATTCCTTGTTACGGCTCAAAATCCAACTAGTCGTGATGACACCTAACCCAACTCGCTAGGTAAGCCATTAACAACTATCCAATTTAATGAGATTTTTTTTAGACAAATAAATGATAATATAACTGAACCTTAATACATTTTTCAAGAACTGGTAGTACAAATCATGAGCTTCTAAGATTTAAATTTTTACAAAATGAATTGAAATAAACACAACATCGATTTCAGATAAATACAAAATATTGTAAAAACCATTGCTTAGTTTGAAACTGAATCAATGATTTTTACAAATCAAACTGAACAATGCTTTTGAGTCGTGACAAGGAATTAAGGGTTGGTTAAAAGATGGTTGGATTTTATGGAATTGGGCATGGTTAATTATACCTAATCAGGGTTAAAAGAAATGTAGGATCAAGTAAAGAAGAACCAGTAATATAAAGACACGTGGCAAATGTGGAGTTGAAAAATTAATTTTTATTATTTAAAAAATCAGAAAATTGGACTGTTAGTGAACAATGGCATAAATAGGCCAAAAGTATAACGTTAGTGGCATGGATAGGCCGACATTTTAACGGATGGGATAGATAAGCCATTTCCGTTAGTTGAGTGGCATTTTTAGGCCTTTTCCCGTCTTTTTATTTATGTGGTTGAATTTTCCCACTCGGTGGTTGCTATCCACTTTGGAGCCCGACTGTATTTGGATTTGCATCGCATAAGACCCATTTAAGATGAAAGCGCTTTCTAAAATTTAAATCCGAGACCTTTAATTAAGAGTGAGAGGATCCTATCATGAGATCATAATGAACCTTAGCCATGCCTTTTGACATACTCGTATATATACCAAATAAACTTTTGAGTAGAGTTGGTTTCTTTGGGGACCATTTTAGTACATGGAGCATGCTCCCCAACAATTATGGAACCTTTCCACTTTAATGCCACCTCTTAGGGATACTCCATCCTACAATTGAAATAAAAAAAATCCAAAAATAATTACTCATATGAAGAACTTAAAATATTCTAAATTGGAAGGAAGGCATCTGAAGTGAGCAAATACAAATATTCACCTTTCTCTCAAAGAATCACATGCAAAAATCTCCTTCCATATTTTTAAGCGTGATTATCAACATTAGATGCAAGACCGAAAGGAAATTTCATGAATGAGGAAGTAAATAAGGTGATGAAATACAAAAAATATATATACAATATTCCAAAAATCAAAGCAAAAAAGGAACTTTTTCAATGGGTATAATTGAAATTCATTGAAAACATATAGATAAGTCAATATACAAAATTTGAGGAAGATTGGAGGTGACTTGGACTAGTTTTGTATCAAAATTCATAATTAAATCGACTTCAAAAAATTCTTCTGCGACACATGTATCTCACACACAAGTATACATGTGATACACAATTGATACAAATATGATACATATGTGACACACAAATGATACATGAGTGTGATACATATATCGTTTTCTTTATGTTCAGTTTTTACTTCGAATATTCAATTCAAACCACTTCAAAACTTCACCAAATCATCCCAAAACTGAGATTCAAGCTCCTTAAGATATACCCAATCTAATAACACCCACTCAAAAAAAAGCAAAAATTTGACATTTTTGCTCAAATAACTAATTGACTAATATTAATAATATTTTAAAAATTAGCTAAATTTTTTAACGAGCTACTTATAAATAGACATAGCAAGTAATTTCCTCTTTATATCATGAATGTGTCCCATTTGGACCATTAGGGGTTCCTTAAATAAGCAGAAAGAGCTGTCCCATGCTCCCTTTCTAAAAAAGAATTCTCTTCCATTTTCTTTTAGGACCAGACTATTAGAAACTCTTCTTCTTAAAGCAAACCAACACTATACTCATATCAAATTGAGGACCCAGCTACCAACTTAACTAACCTCCAAACTACATATCATAATTTTGGCATTGCAAAGGAATAGTTTTCAACCACATAATTTGGATTAAAATAAGGGTGACAAATGCGCGAGTTGAGCCGATTTTGAGCCGTTTTAAATGGATTGAGTCAATAATTAAGCCGCTATTTGTGCTGAGATGGGCCGCGTTATGATGCGCTAAAAATTTGGGTCATACAAACAATAAAGAATTATTTCAAACATATTTTGGTAAAATTACTTATGGATCAATTTGACCCTAAAAACAGTCTAACTTTAGATGGTTTAAGATGGGTTGGGTCAAGATGGGTTGACTTCAACAAACCGCCCAACCATGGGCGGGTCATATATTCTGGGGCTAATTTTAAGACCTCTTAGATTAAAATCACGCAAGAATCCTTAATAATATGACCCGAAAAATCCCATGGAGCTGTCATATGCAGGTATTACCACGACTTTCTTGATCGCCTCATCCTCAATTCGAAAAACTAGGATTTAATGTCCTCTCATTCATTCCTTCTAAATTGCACATTCAACAAAATGACACATGATATTTGTATGATCATAGAGCTTTGTCCTAGCAAATCTCGTAAACACATGTAACAAATTCCTCCCAAGTCAAATACAATCACGCACATTGCCTCCTATAAAACCAAACTGATTTTAGTTTTAATGTTTGTGCTCAGCTTTCACGGACCTCGTATATTCCATTGGATATTTGCTATCTCCTACATCGCTAGTATCAAATAATTTTGTTCACCAAAGCTTAAGCGCAACTACTATTTTTTATTTTTTTTTAATCTTTGCACCATCTTAAACCCTAATCTCCAAGTTTAATTTTCAACATGGGTAACTTAAGTGCCTGGGGGCTAGTAATAGGACAATTAAAGATGACTAAACTGAGAGTCAGTACTCAGTACCATATGTAAATATGGATATATGAAAGAAAAAAATGTTTTTCAATGATATTATAACAATGATTTAAACAGTTTTTGAACCAAACGCCAAAAAATGACAAGAGTACCAGGTCTGCTTAACCAACTACGGATACAGGTAAGTCATACACTACTTACTACGTAGCAAAATAATGAGTCCGGAACCCAATTGTGGTCCTTTTGGACAAGTGTGCCATAAATATATGTAAAAAAAAATGAGTGTCTATTCTATATATAACGCGGTTTTAAATCGCGCTAAATATGTATAGCGCATTAAGAACCGCGTTATTATATAATGCATTAAAAAATCACGTAATGCATATAACTGTTGGGTGGTGCAATGACTAAGGGGTAGCTGAGAAGTTAGATTTGGCCTTGAGGTTGCTGGGTTTGAATCCTTACACCAGCATCCTTTATTTTCCTATTTCTTTTTTATTTTTCATTTTTTTTAATTATTTGATTTAAGTATTTAGATATAAATACTTTAATAGAGAAGCCTTTTATTATTTCTTTAAAAAATTAACGGACATTTTTAATAGTTTATATTTTGTGTTATATGTAAAACAAAATTATTTTTTTCTCCTTTTATTTTCAAACTAGAATTATGAGTTTTATTTTATAGTTAAAATTTTCATAAGAGAATAATATATATAGTTTAATCTAATGGTTGAATTATTTTTTTTTTTTATATCTTTCTTTTTAAATTTAGTTAGCATATATTACTTGCTATATATATAATATATATATATATATATATATATATATATATATACAGCTAAATCATGTTACTTTTTTCAAATATTCTGTTACTAATAATTATCCTTTGGATCATCAACTTCAGTATTGAAATGACTAACTTTGATTTTTCGCCTTTTAGAATTATTTTTTTGATCGATTGCTGGAGTTATTTGAATTTTTTTTTTTACCGACGAAATATGTTAGTTTTTTATTTTTGTATTTTCTAATTTGAGCTGAATAAATTAAAATTTGTGAAGACTACGATATTCTGATATTTTTTTGAAAAAATAAATTGTTATTCTTATGCGGATAATCATTATGTCAGAGTAATTATTTGTTACATGTATTCAAATTGTGACTAAAGCAAGTAAAACTTTGTACTTTCCAATGTGATATTTTGTTCTTAGGCTCTCATTGAATTATAACAAGTTAAATTAGACGAATGGTATAAAAAGGAGTCAGTGTATATAACTTTAATCTTTAAGAAAGAAATGTCTGCTGTTTAATTCAATTTGATTAAAAATGCTTATGTTCGTATTTGTGAAGACTGAAATACCCGGAATGGCAGTTGTATTACTTTCTCAATCTTCTGATGACTCATTTATGGACAATAATTTACTGGGCAGTTGTTTATTATATTCTCGACATGCTACCAGAGGCGGATCCAGGAATCGGAAGTTACGGGTGCCACCAAGCTGTGTCACAGGACATCGCTTCCCCAAATTTTTTTAACATATATATATATATATATATAAATAAATAAAAAATATTGGATATAAATACAAAAATTGACTTTGTCACTATAGTTATTTATTGAGTTGTTCACTATTTCAAATATTGACCCCATTTATGAAAATTTATGCCTATCCCTCTAAGCATTATCTACAACTAGCTACAAGACCGTATTGCAGAGATGGGTCAATTCGGTTATGATTAACTCAAATTGGTCTTTCATTTACAAAGCAACTAACTTGGATTTAGGTTCATTTTTATGTTGAATATATATAAAAGTTACAAAAACAAATTCATGAAAAAGCGTCTCCAATGAAATCTTTTGCATAAAGAATAGCTTGATATTACATATTCTTTGTTTGATTAGATTAATTTACCTTTATCATTCTTGGATTATTTTTTATATGCTAATTGTCGAGTTATATGGTAATATGTTTAAATTAAAACCTTCAACGTTCCATAATAATCAACTCAAATCGACTATTAATCAAATTATTTTTTTCAAGAGCAAATAAAAAAGACAGATTCAATTATACTTCAGTATTCAAAATTAATATTGTATCATCAGAAAAAGACATCATATTCTAACTATCTTGAAAGATATTGTTCATAAAGTAAGATATAATAATAGAATGTAGAAACAAATAAAGATTGGTATACAAAAGATTGAAAAATAAAGAAAAAGAGAAAAAAATAGGAAAAGAAAACGAAGAAAAAAGGGGAAAAGAAGTGAGGCCCTAAGGCCCGATGAACTGAAAATAAAGGAAAAACTCGAAAAAAGGTGTGAAACAAAAATATAACGCGGCTATCCTCCAGACTGGGAGCTGGACCACTGGCACCTAGCCTTTGTTTAGTTTGGGTGCCATGAATATGATATATCGATCATTTCATAGATATACTACATACAGTAAATATTTTACCGAAGCGAGCGGGTACCGTGGCACCCCGAACTCATAAGTTAGATCCGCCCATGCATGCTACTACCGTTCACTGAACTATTACTTGTGATAATTCATAGCTAGTTTGATGTTTGCACTATCACGTGATTTATCTATGTGCTTTATGCAAGTCACTGAACTGATACCTATTTAAAAAGTTTAAAAAGAAAGATATATGGAAGATAATATATGCTAACTAAATTTAAAAAGATAATTAAAAAATAAAATAATTCTACCAATAGATTAAATTATATATATATATATTATCCTCTTATGAAAAGTTTAACTATAAAATAAAACTCATAATTCTAATTTGAAAATAAAAGGAGAAAAAAATAATTTTGTTTTACGTACAACACAAAATAACAACTCTTAAAAATGTCAGTTGATTTTTTTTTTAAATAATAAAAGGCTTGTTTATTAAAGTATTTATATCTAAACACTTAAACTAAATAATTAAAAAAATGAAAAAAAAAAAAGAAAAGAAAAATACAGGAATGCTAATGTAGGGATTCGAACCCACCTCAAAACCAAATCCAACTTCTCAACTACCCCGTAGCCATTGCACCATCCCAGACTTATATGTATAATGCAGTTCTTTAATGTATTATATAATAACGCAGTTCTTTAATGCGCTATACATATCTAACGCGGTTTTAAACCGTGCTAAACTTTAACGGCCAAAACATCGTTAAAGTATAGCGCGATTTAAAACCGCGTTATATATAGAATGGACACTCATTTTTTTTTTTCACATATTTATGTCACTTGTTGGGTTCCGTACTCGCAAAATAATAGGCGACCACCAAAGTACATAAAGAACTCTGGCATAAAGGTTGTCTATATTCTGCAATGCAAAAAAGATGATAATTCACCTAAACACGGAACAAAGGCATATCATCTACTAATATCTTGCTTAGGGAGAGAAATGAGGAATAACACGGAATACAGCTCAAACTACAATCAGAAGTTTTAGGCTGCATAATTCTGATGGTAACAATTAACAGAGCCCCATGTTATGGTAGTACCTTTACTGGAAACTAATATCGATACTGAGGTTGACGAGGGTACTCGTAAAGAGAGCTTGCTGCAGATGAAGGGTACTCAGGAAGCACATGTCTAGTACTGTACTCTGTAGATATACCACCATGACGGTATACTGATCGCAAACCCACAGGAGGGTCATACTCGGGCTCCGAGCGCGACGAGTTCACAGGATCACGGTATGATACACGCTCACGGTATGACACGTAGGGATCATTGATCCCAATATCATCCCGGAGTCTAGTTTCCAAACTCAGTGGCTGATGATATTCACGACGCTCTGGGAATCCATCCTGTCTGTAATAATCACGTGGCTCTACTACTGCCGCCTGTCTTATGTAAGCATCAGGATTGCCTCGCACTGTGTCACGTGGCTCTACTACTGCCTGTCTTCTGTAAACATCAGGATTGCCTAGCACTGTGTCACGTGGCTCTACTACTGCCTGTCTTCTGTAAACATCAGGATTGCCTAGCATTGTGTCCCGCCTATAAGCGTCAGGAAGTTCCACCAATCGGCTCTGCCTATAAGTATCATCATGCTGTATCACTGTGTCCCGTCTATAAGGATCTGTTCTCAAAGTCCTACTATATGCATAAGATTGAACAGGAGCAGGCGGTGGTAAAGGTTGAAGCGGGGCTAATGGCACCAATGGAGATGTAACTAAATCCCTTTCATGAAAATGAGGACGTTCATGGTATATACGCTCTTCAACCCGCTCACGGTACCCACGTTCTTCAACCCGCTCAGGTCGTCGAGCACGTTCAGCCCGTCTTCTGCCATCCTGACTCCGCCTCTTAACTCTGTCTCGCTTGGATATCGCAGGGGTCTCAAATCCAAGCCGCGTGTCTTTGGACCTGGAACCTTTGCTCGCAGCAGTGAAAAGCTTACACAGGTCCTTCACCTAGCAATTAGCAACAAATATGCAAACAAATTGTAGGTGCCGAGACTTGCAAAAAAACTGAAGACTGACAACAGTTACAAATAACGCTTAACCTGAGATATCCATTAAGCACAAACAAGATGAATCAAGTACCTGTTCAGAGGACAATAGGCAATCAAACTTTGACCTTGTGAAATAGTTCTTCTTAATCGCTTGCCTGAACGTCTCCTCCGCTAGTGGTAAGCAATCCTCAAGAACAGAAAAGCGAACCTGAAATCAATTTCCATTAAAAATTAACACAAAATGTTCAAGTAAAAAAAAAATTCCCACTTATCACACTAAGAGAAGCAACAGTAGAATTCTAGTATCTATCGACAAACATATACATAATTCCTCCAAGGGAAGTAGGTTTCTACATTTACAAACTCATGTTGCACGGCCTACCAAACCCCAGGGCCACCAGCCACAAACAGACCTCTGGCAGACAAGCATACAGGAACGTGATGGAACTCCTGACACATAAAGATAGGCCCTCAAGGTAAAATATTGTTCAAGGAAAACTCTCATCTTGCCAGAACCGGCATAGGAAATGCTAGGAGTCACAGTAATTATCCTATTGTTTGCCCATTAATGAAAGAATTATGCAGCAAACTTTAATTCAATGAAAGCTAAAATAACTTCACAAGTCCCTTTTTAGGCACTCCGACCGTGATGAGATTTAAAATCTTAAATAACTGTTTTCAACCTATGCCTCTACCTGGCCAACCCTCTTCACATTCATCTGATGAATTGCTCAACATCGATTTGAATATAAGACAGAAGATTTGCTTGAGGTGGGGATAAAGAAAATGGAAGATCTGCCTTATGTTAATCACTGCTAACTTATTTTGGCATGTATTAGGGTTCCCAAGAAAGAAAAACCATCTTCAGTGTAGAATTCGCCATCACATTGGCATATCAGTCTCATTTGAAATCTTCCAAGACACTCAGAAACACATAAAACCATGTAATGGTGAGTAAACGCTCAATTTGGTACAATTTATAACTTTTGCATCCACTAGAGAGTTAAGACTATGTGATCTACAAGCACTAGACCTTTAGTCCAAAGACCTTAAATGTGCCTAGGTAATCAAGATCCTATGCACAAATTAGAGTTCCATCCTTCTATTCCTTTGATAGATATTAGTCTTTGAAATTGCTATATGCGCCAACACACAATTGAACATAAAGAGCAATACCTGACTTGAAAATTAGATACTGCATCCCCCTTTCTGTTATACCAACATGCGTGTACATACACATAAAGATGGATCACCACCTGAATTTAATTGCCTACTGGTTGTCTCCTAAGGTTAGGTACTACTACTAAGGTATAAATTATCGGCACTAGAACCAAATTAACTCTTGCCCACTTATTCAAAGGAATAAAGGGTTTTTCCTTGAACTTATTTATTGTTTTCTAGGTTTGTTTGCCTCAAACAAACGTATTATACACCGAACAAGAAGAAAATGACGAGACTAAATCATTTTTCACCAGTAACCCTATTCTTTTTTTGAGAAAGGGTAACAAACCAGTAACCTTATTCTAATATGAGTACTTTCATCACAACCATTTTCACCATTTAATACTCAAAACCATCACTAAAACAATTCTCACATGCTCAAGCGCTCACCGATTACCAGATATCAAGTACTTTTACACCCATTCAACGACAGAAATGACCATGACATTGTCTAAATTATACCACACATCCTAAATGGACAAATTAGACTTGATTCCCAAATGGAAAAACTACAGACTTTTAAACCGATCAAATTCAACTTCTCACCTATCCTTTCTTGGCTATGCCCATTGTGACATGCGCTTTACCTCTAAGGAACACTATTGACAAAACAATTTCAAATATAAGGAGTAAAAGTTGTAATGTTTTTCCCAACATTGTATTCTCCAATTTATTTTGGATAATACAAAATCTATAAAGAATTTTACCTGCTACCAACAATCTTACAGGAATATCCATCTTCTATTTATTTTTCTTTTCTTTGAATGGGGGGCTGACCTGTTTCCCATTCATATCTCCAAATTAAATGAGGAAAAACTTTACCTGGATGTTTCATTCAGCAGCCAATTCAATGGATTTAATTATTCTTAGGACATGTAAAAGCACTTCAAATGACGGAATGAATGTGCTCCCAAATACAAAGACAATCATTTAAACCATAACAAGAAAACTGAATAGCACCTAATAATGGAAACTCCTTACCCAAAGGACAAGAAAGTAATTTTTTTTTCATTTTTTAATGGTAACTTCTTAATTTCTAAAGATCTTCTCTGATATTTTTATTTTTCCTGGTTGTCTACAGTCTACACACCTCAGTAGAGCGAAAAATATCAAGTTACAAGTTACAAGAATTTACTAGTTGATTTATATAAATGATGGTCACCTGAAAGATTGTTCTCGAAATCAGCCACGTCCATAATCAGTGATCAGCACACATGTACGCCTAGAAGTATACTTTGCAAGTGCGGTGGTCTTGGTCCTATTATATAGAAGACAAGTGGGTTGGTCCTAGACAGGCTAAAATTTTAGATTGGACAGCCCGGACACTCCACAACCCCTAACCTTTATAGTGGGTAAATTAGGGGCCGGTCAGGCAACAGCTATCTGTTTTTGTCTTTCTTCTATTTTTTCTATTTCCTACTTTTTCTTTCGGTTTTCTACTTTAGTCTTTACGTATAAGAATTTAGTTTAGCTTATATTACTATTTTCTTTAGTGTGGTCAAACGTGTCGTTATGTCTAAGCATAATATAGAAAGCTTAAAATCAAAGCGTTTTCAAATACCAAAAATCTGAAAAAGGAGCAAATGAAAAAATAAAATAATGTACATGTAATGCAACAAAAACAAATAAACATTAGAAAAAATTATATGGATTAAAAGATGTGTAACTATAACTAAGTAAAACTATGTCAATCAGGTTTTAATACCATTATAAATCTTTGCTCTAGATACAAAGGTGCAACTTAACTTTTTAACTAGTCTTCAATAGCAGTTATCAATAAACAAAAAGGTTTAAGCTAGTAATTAAAGAAAAAGTAGTTTGACTCCCCAAATAGTAGCAATATCATATGAAGTGAATCAAAGGAGTTGTATACAACTTTTTTAGCTAAAATTATTATTTATTAATATCCGGTTAGAGAAAAATCCAATAACATACACGCCTTAACGTCATGGTGCCTCCACTAATACATCAATTAAGCAAGGCAAAGTACACGACTTGAGCTTCCCAAATGCCAACGCTAAAAGCCAAGTGTGCCCTAACCAAGCCCCTTTGCAACACAATATATATGACAAAATAATACCGATCACATTGAAAACCCATTTTAAATTCATAATTCAAATGGAAAGTAGCAACATTTTTTTGGATAACTATGGTGTCTGAACAAGCTTGCGCGTACATCGACTAATTCCATGAAGCACTGCTACATCCACTCGCACAGGTACCACATAACTCTGTCCACTAAGGCTTGGACATATGGGAAAAAATCACCTAATTTTCTTCCCTATGTTGGAATTTAAACCTAAGACCTCATGGTTCTCAATCCACTTCCTTGACCACTAGACCACACCTTTGTGTGCCAAATGAAAAGCCACAATTTTAAGCTTCTAATTTAGATCTCGTGTACTAAGTTTCTAGTTCACATTCCTCGACACTAACACACTCCTTCATAGGTTACCTAGCAATTGATACATCTTTGCCAACCCTAACGTTCCTTTATAATCGAGAAAATCTCAAGGGCTAATGGCGCGTGATTTGAATCTCGACAGATGATCGGCCACCCCTCTATTCTTCTCCACTTAAATACCAGGTTTTGTCTGAACTCGGGTTCGAAACTATGATGTCTGCCTAACCCACACATCAAAAGCTACACTCTTACCACTAGACCAAAGTCCTAGGGTAGGTCTATTTATTGTTTAGTCCTACTCTTTTTTCCGGGGGGCTCCTTGACACCTACATTAAAGCGGCCCCTTACAAAAGTGAAGCGCCCAACCTAGTCACACCGATTCAAGCTTAAAACCATGAGTTTTCATACTTCAATAAAAACCAAATAAAACTTCCCAATCTTTGGTTGACTTTAAAATTTGGTACTTCGGTTCGGCATTTTATTTTCTACAAATATAACCTAACAAAGCAAATAACGAATTAATACATAATATCTATATAATAAACGTTACCAATTTATGATGCATATTTGTTTCTAATTTGTCTCAAAAAGTATGACGTATTTATATATGTAAAAATAGCTTTACTTTAAACTTCTCATTTTACTATTAGTGGGATAATTTATAACCATGAAAGTATCTAGGACTTGTTTTAGACCACGAGATCCAAAATTCTTCTTTCTTAAATGCCCAGTCAAACATAACATAATTGGGACGAAGTGAGTAATAATTTTTAGAGAAAATATAATATTTACAATAATTTAATTAGATAATTATATATATAACTACTAGCATTATATGTGTTTATATAAATCAATTAAATTCTATTATTACATTATTTTAGAAGAATATGATTATTTGAATTTACACATATAATAAATTAATTTTTATGTTAAGCCCAAATTGATGGAAAAAACTCGAACCAAACAAAATTTATTTTGTTTCTAGAAACCCAAAATCAAAAAGCCAAACCAATATTTGGCAAAATTGAACCGCTCCGACGAATGAACACCCTACGAACACCTTATTTAAAACTTCAAGCTTAAATGTGCTTAAGTGCATTTGACAAAACTATATGCTATCCTCCAAATGGTACTTCTCTCTTACGTCCTCAACTAGAAATATTCCTCATAGACAAAAAAATTACGAAGAGAAGCAATTGAAGGTTAGAAGGCATTGATAGCACAACTAGCTACCTGAGAAGGAAATTGAGACTTGAAAGCCTTGGGTGCAATGTTATAGCCACCACGTTCTGCAGCTTTGTAGATCCCATACATCAACTTCAAATCAACATCGTAAAGGAAAAGCCTCATCCCTTTATAAATTTTTTCCACCGTCTCTTTCTTGCTTGCCGGCAACCCTAGAACCTTATAACGATAACAATCCTTCTTTGTCTCGGAGTTGCACATGAAGATCATACCCATGCCCTTAGCCTTCTTCTTTGAGGACGACTTCTTGTGTGATGACTCGGGCTCGTCTTTGCCTTGAGCAGCCACTCTAGACTTACCTCCAAAGGCAACTTTCTTAGAGCTTTGTTCATCATCATTTGACTCCAATTTTCCCAAGTCCTTCCCAACCTTACCATTAGAGGCTACTTTCTTCATAACTTGCTTGTTTTCACCTTTCTCTTGGGGGCTTCCATTTTCCTTTCTCTTCCTATTATTCCTTCTCTTAATTTTTTTAGCTTTTTGCTTCAAACTTCCTTCTATTTTCTCCTTAATCTTTTCATTTGCATTTGTTTCATCTTCTTGTTTTTGCATGTCATCTTCCTGGGTATCTTTGTCTACACCAGCAGCATCTCCTACTTGCTTATCATCTATGTTCTGTTCACCATCTTCCTGTTCTATGGCATTTTCTTGGTTATTACCTTCATCACTAATAATAGCATCTTCTTCGTCTTCCTTATCAGAACCACATTTTTCATCTCCTCCTCCTGAAACTTCATTTTCTTTAATATCTTCATCTTCCTCCGTAGTATGTTCACCCTCTAAAGTTTCAGTTTCAGCTCCATCATTTTCTTCTTCTTCTTCTACAAGAGTCATTGTTTCTTCGGTTACTGCTGTTTCCACTGAAATCTCAACCGAGCCTCCAGTTTCTATGTGGTTTTCCATCTCACTGGAGTCAAGTGTCTTAGCAGCTTCAGAAGCAACTGCAGCATCTGCTTTGGACACCGATCGTTTAGTTGAAGCATTGGCCTTGCCTTTTGCACGCACCATCACGAACCTATGTATCTTCGAATCAAAGGGCGTTAAAAAATTGCAAATGAGAAGCAGCTAGTAACACCCATTTATATTAGTTGAACCTATTGAAGAATTACCCACTTTCTTTATCCATAAGAAATTCAATCAGATGCAAAAAAAAATAAGGAATTTAAACAAAGTTCAGAAAATTTATTCAAAAAAAAACCTCCCCAGCGATGAAAGTAAAGCAGTAGTTGGACCCTGCCCCTACCCCTAATATATACAAATGAGCAAACAACTGCAAGTTACATCAACATCTACATGTCACTCCGATATTAGTTGGAGTCTGCCTAAAAGAATCATAAAAATGATAATAATAAAAAGAGCACTGTGATATCGCCTTAATAAAAGCTCGATTTATCCACAAATACATTTATAAAGTTGCTGATTTTTTACTTTTTTACAAGTCGATTTATGATAAAATAGTGAGATTCGTACAGCCCTAACTAGATTATAAATGACGCTTAATAGTTGTTATTGCTTATGAAAAAAACTGCGAGATCCGAGAAACAAAAGCTCAATTTAGAAAAAATTGATGAATTTTTTTCTTTATGATAAATTATAGTGATGTTCATAAACACTAACTAGCGTCGAATTGAGGCTTAATAGCTGTTACTGTTGATGGAGGAAAAAGGTGAAAAGCGTGTAATTCATCAATCTCGTTCTCATCGAACTTATCTTTAAAACAAATTAAACAAAAAAAAAAACTAATGTTACAGAATAAAGACGTAAAATGGGAAAAATTTTGCGGAATTAATTAAATTTAGCGGAAACAGAAGGATAATTCATTCACCTGTAGATTAACGTTGATGGAGCGGAGAAAGCAAATATCCTCTCTCAGCTAGGGTTGAAGTGAAACCCCTTTACGTTTCTACATTTATATTATGGTGTGAAAAGGACGAAATGTAGAGAGGAGGATGATGAATCTGAGCCGTTGGATTTGTGAGATAAAAATTTGAGAAATCCTTTTTTTTCGATGCAATACTTCACCTGCAGGCTGCAGCTTATAAAGGATTTTAGTAGTGGAAACGGACAAAGCCACACAAAAAAAAAAGGAAAATGTTATAAAATAACGACTCGAAAATAAATAAACCAAAGACAAGTAGACAGAGAGAATAATATATTATTCAACTTTCAAACTGATGTACATAATAAACTGAAATCTCCTCTATTTATAGAAGAAAGAAAATTGTTGTGTAAGCTACTACAATAAGCTGTTGTGTAAGTTGCTACTGTAAGTTGTTGTATAAGCTGCATGTAAGTTGTTGTGTAAGTTGCTTGTAAGTTGCTTGTAAGCTTCTACTACAAGCTGTTGTGTAAGCTGCTTGCAAGCTGCTACTGTACCAGATAAAGATAATCTTCTACCCGGGATAATATTTATCCAGTACCGAAATGATAAGCTTCTTCAGGAGGCTTATTTTCAATAAAGTACTAAATAGATAAACATATTTACGGCGGAATTCCATATGAATAAGCTTCTTGAGGAAACTTATTTATAACGGAGAAAATGAACATCCAAAATATAATATATATATATATATATATATATAACAGAAAAACTTATATTCCTTCCTTTTTTTAAAAAAAATGACGGGGTACTTAGTACTATTTTAAGAATATATTATTTTGTATACTTTGCTCACGTTATCGGTCATAATAAAAGAGGAGAACTACGATAAGTTGACACTTAGTGTAAAATTTGTCATTCATGATGAATTATTATAATATAAATTTTATGTAACGTGCTCACTTATGCACTATTACATTAATAACCAGGAGTGATAAAAAATGATCAAGGGATTCAATCTCGTATTGGTACAAGGGAGTATGCACAAGGTTCCATATCGTGGACAAGTGTATGTAAAGAAACTAGTCTCACAACATTGCGGCCCAAAAGAGGTGCAAGATAGTAAAGGATTTCCTTATTCTAGACGACTGCGAGTAAAGAAACAGTCTCACCCGTTGTCGCCCAAATGAGGTGCAAGACAGTAAAACGATTGATGGCTAAGCTAGGGTAGAGAATCTAGGTTCACTGTATTATCGCGCAAATTAAGCAACTTAAAGAGATTTCTAATCGTGGAGGGATAAAGGTAAATAAGTTAGACCAAGATATTCTTTTCAGGTAGGTAATTGAAACATAAGCACATTGACAGAAACATCGATTAAATTAGTGAAGATTTTAAATAGGATAAGAGATAATATTGTTTGCCTACAAGAGACAAAATAAACACATAAAATGGGTTTAAAAAATTAGTAATATATGCTACAAATTATGGTGTTGCAGAATAGATAGACATAGAAATTGAGTAGGGATCATGGTAGAATCTAGGCTTAAAGATAAGGTGGTAGAAGTTAAGAGAGTTAGTGATAGAATTATCGTGTCAAGACTAATATGAGAAAGGAAAATAATTCATATAGTTTATGTTTATGCTCCAAAAATAGAGTTATTAGAACAATACTTTGGGAAGATATGGACACCCTGATCCAAGGGATTCCAAATCTAAATGGACATATGGAAGACATAGTGATGATTTCGACCAAGTGCATAGCGAATATGAGTATTGCAACAGGAATAAATAAGGAATGGTTATCCTAGACTTCGTCCTATAATATGATCTAGTGTAAGCTAACACATTCTTAAGAAAAGGGATTCACATTTGGTATCATTTCATGTGGAGATAACTATAGCCAAATAGATGTTACTCTTGTCAGAAGACGTGATAGGGACATAGGTAAGAATTTTAAGTTTATACCTAAAGAGCACTAATCACCCAATATAGACTAGTGATCTTAATGTAAAGAAAAAGACCAATGGTTTAAGAAAAGACATACAAGATTGATAATTCGGTGATTGCATTACTCGACACAAATCAAGTAGCTATATTTAAAGAAAAGTCGCAAATGAATGGGGCATTAGAGATAGAATGAGATGCAGATACTAAATAGGAGGAAATGTGAAGTAGCATTAAGAAAGTAACAAGTAAAATTTTAGGAATGTCTTAAGAGTTAGGGCCTCAATCAAAAGAGGCCAGTGGAATAAGGAGGTGCAAAAAGTTTCTAAGACCAAAAAAAATGTTATATAAAGCTTCCATAATCCAAAAGGAAGACCGGTATTTGAGAAATACAAGAGAGATAAGATTGCAATCAAGAAGGTAATCATTAGAGTTATAGAGGAAGCTCTAGATTACTTCTACCAAATGTTAGGGACACAAAAGGAGAGAAAAAAATTAGAAACTCGTGCGGCTGAGAGAGAATAGGTGCCACGCCCCAAACTCGTATTTGGCGCGATAGGCATTCGATGCGGAACCATATCAGAAGCACCTTATAAGATAGAAATAACAACAAATGCCCCACGTTCATTCAATAAATTATTATGTATTATTTAATCCAAGATATAACTCAAATCAATATTTTAAATTATATTAAAAGCCAATGCATTTAGTTAATAATAAATATTTAAACAGATATAGTGTGTCTCAGTAGCCTCGCAAATCAACCAATTACTCTAATAAAATACTGCTCATAATACTAATATTTGTATATGGAGCTTCTACGAAGAACGAACTAATAAACTAATCTCAGGACACAACCCGAAACTACTATGAATAAAGGAATAGATAACTAGAGTCTCACGAACAAGCATATGAGTTCACCGGATATCTAAAAGCAGTAAGTAGTCTTAGTCTGTGCGATCCCCTTGTACATGTTCTTCTTCATTACCTAACATACCATAAAAATAATAATAGTATATTTGATTATTAGGTACTCAGTGAGTGTCTTGGGGCGAGAGCTCATATAATAAAATAAGAATAATAATATATAAATAAAATAATATCGAGCGAACAGTTCAAATCAAATACACAGAATAAATTATGTCTTAGCAGAAATCAAAATTAAAAGAAGTATGTAGTTCACACTCATCATGACCAAAAGTTCCACCATGTCATATAGGCCAAGTCGTGCCAATACATGCCCCATTTATGCCAGTACAGTCCCAAGTCATGTCAATACATGCCTAAGTCATACCAATACATGCTCGAGTCCAGTTCATTCTTAATTAATTAAATTTGTTTCTTAGGTCACGGCGTTTTATCCAAATTATTCTTAGTTAGTTCAATAAAACATATACAAAGTAATTTATACATACATATAGCACATACAATATTGTAATACAGAGTCTCGATGTGATCTTGTCCTGCAGGCGCATAGAGTATCGTTCAAGCGCTTTGTTATAAAAATAAGATTTTTAAAATAGACATACCTTGAATCCCGTTAAACTAGCTCAAATATATGTATTTCCAATGCTCAAACCATCACTCTATTTGCAATTAGAGTGGTAAATATTAAAAATTTATTGAATTATAAGTCTCTATCTCTTTTTCATAAAACCAGGGTGTAAGCCCATAATGGCGTTTTTTGTGGTTTAAGTTAATATAAATAAATTTAAGATTTTGATCACCCATCACCTTTATCAGACAATTAGGATCACTAAGAAGGTATAAAGTTCTTACCTTTGAAAAAATCCCTAAACTTCCACGTCAATTGCTCTTTGTTGAATTTTCAAGAATCTAGAGATTTGAAAGATGATTTAGTATTAATCCTTGTAAGTTTGGTATAATAATAAATGAATAGGAACTCGCCTTGTATGGTTTAGGATTCTCCTCAGAAAATTGGCCAAAACAAAGTAGGGTCTGAAATCCCAAAAGTTCCTTTATTTTTAGATTTTTGCGAGTTTTCGACATGCGGCCACCACATACAGTCTGTATGTTGATCGTATGTCAATTCCTAAAGCCTATGATGATAGATATCAATTGATATATGGGAAGTAATCGATTAAAATATCACTAGTATATTGAATATAATACCCGTAGGTTGAACATGCGACCCATGTATGGCCTTCGCAAGTCACCTTCAGAGACTTGAATTTTTCAAACACTTTTGGTCTCAACAGACAGTACAATGTGCACCCGTATGTCCAACATGTGGTCCATATGTTGCTTCAATGTCAAGTTCAAAGTTTTTCGTTGTTTTTAAAGACCCCACTTACGGGTAGACATGTGGTCCGTATCTCGAATGTGCTTGCACATCCTGACCGCATCTTGGTCCAGATTTCCGACTTCATTTCCTTTTGATTCCTTTCAAATCCAATCTTTTTGTATGCTTGGAAAAACCTCAGATATTAACTTTCTCATATGTTTCCGCCTTAATTTATAAGGTTCTGATTTAACCAAAAGCATTAATGAGTGTAAAGCTTACCTAAATCTAAGAGGTATTATATTATCTCCTCTTTTGAAACATTTGTCCTCGAATGTGGATTATTGCCTAAAATTTGACTAACTCCTAAGATTTTCAAAACTTTTTCCAGAGTTTCTTTTATAACTGAGCTATCCCAAAATCAAAAACTCAACTAACAATTAAAAACATAGTCCTCACCAGCACTTCCATAACCAAAAAAACTATCTTTCAACCTATACTATGGGTTGCATTACCATTAGCCGACATTTCTAAAATTTTGATTACTAAAAGGTCAATACATAATTGAATAGGGAACAAATGAGGGTATCTCCTCTTTATTTACTCTTCTGTCTCCCAAGTCACCTCCTTGGTATTATGATTTCGCTATAAGACTTTAACTGAAGTTACATCTTTTGTCCTTCGTCTTCGGACTTGACGATCTAGGATATGCACATCTTTTTCTTCATAGGACAAACCTTTATTTATTTTCACTTCTTCCTAAGATAGGATGTAGTAAGGATCAGTTCTATACAACCTTAACATTGACACATGAAGACCAGATATACCATGAGCTCTTCGGGTGGCAGTTCCAGCTCATAAGCTACCTTTCCAACCTTCTTAGTAATTTCATAGTGACCAATATAACGAGGACTAAGTTATCCCTTTCTATCGAAATGCATTATGCCCTTCATTGACGACACTTTCAAGAACATTTTATCACCCACCACAAATTCCAACTCGTAGCGCCTCATGTTCGCATAAGACTTTTGTCAGCCTTGAGCTTTTTTGAGTCATTGCACGATAACATTCATTTTTTCAATGGATTCATAAACTGAGTCGGGTGCCAATATTTTTACTTAAATTGGCTCAAATGGACCAATCAATAATCGACATTGCCGCCTATATAATTCTTCATATATAACTATCTAAATATTATTCTAGCAATTATTATTGTAAGAAAACTCGAAAAGAGGCAGATGCTCATCCCAATTCCCTCCAAAATCAATCACACACTCTCGTAGAATATCTTCAAGAGTTGGAATAATTTTTCCCGCATGCTGATCCATTTGAAAATGAAATGCAGTGCTCAAATTGACACAAGTTCCTAGATGTTCCCTGAAATATTTCCAAAAGTGAACGGTAAATTACGCACCTCAGTTAGATGTAATAGATGTTAAAATCTCATGTAACCTGACTATCTTCTTCAAATGCGACGTAGCATAGTGATTTGCAGTATCAGTCGTCTTCACAGGAAGGAAGTGTACTGATTTTGTGAGTCTGTCCACAATCACCCAAATGGAGTTATATTTGTCCTTCGTGCAACGTAAACCCACAACGAAGTCCATATTAATCATCTCCCACTTCTACTGAAGAATTTCATTATTTTGAGCTAGTTCATCCTGCATTTAGTGTTCGATCTTTCGCTTGCTGGAAATTTAAGCACTTAGCCACAAAGCTATATATATCCATTTTCATACTCGTCCATCAATAGTGTTGTTTGAAATACGTGTACATCTTGTGGATCCTATATGCACAGAATATTTAGAACAGTGCGCTCCCACCATTAACTTTTATTGAAGACCATCGACGTCAGGGATACTTAATCTCTCTCGCATCCTCAAGACATTATCATTTTCATCAACATTCAAATGAAGTGTATTCAGCATTTTGCACTTTGTTTACCGTAAAAATGGTAATTGCAATTATATCTGATTTTGTGATTCTAAAAATATGTGATTTCCTCTAATACTAGTTGTTTAGGCAATAGATGCTAAGTGAGAGTTAAGAAAAATGAGATAGGAGCAAAGGGTACTGGAATTGTGCAACCGAGTAGTTATGAGACGAGGTCTCGAGCTGGTCGAAATAGGGCTTCGAGGTCGAGCTCGAGAGCTTGACAGAGTCTCGAGCTGGTCGAAATAGGGCCTCGAGGTCGAACCCGAGAGCTTGAAAGAGGGCGATCGATGAAGATATAACAGTATTGAGGACCTCGAAGATGGCCTCTTTATGATCAACAATGAGCAATAAGTGATGAACAATTGATGAAACACAATAAATGGAAGCAATAAATCTATGGAACAATTGTATAGATTATTTAAGTTAGAGAGCAGAGAATATTGTTGTTCTTGTATTGAATATCATGTGTCTTAAAAAGTTACAAGGGTCCCCTATATATAAGAGGGGGAATCCCAACATAGTACATGTGTAATTATTACAATGAAATGCAACTAGTACAACTATTTAATGTCTTGGTACAAACTTGTACTATTCTTGCACACTTGATCAGTCTTAACCACGTGCCTTTTGGGAATTTTCCGCTTTTTCATGATGGTCATCAATCTACACTGCTCCGATGTCGAGTGTGGAGAATCCTCGATATGCTTCCTCGATGTTAAACCTCGGACTATGCTTCGAGCCCTCTGAAAGGGGTATGGAATGCCATAACGGTCATAAAATCGGGCTCTCCGATTTTAGCCGTATACAGATAGTCCCCGCGTTTCTTAGAATGAAGTGATAAGAAACGGTCTTGAATTATTGCCTCTTCGATATCCTCATTATGACGTCAGCCTCATCAAAACATTAAATGACGTGACATAAAGGCAGCGTAGAGGTCGTTGTCAACATGATTCTCAAGAAGCCCATGAACCGCAATTGGTTCGACCTTTCCGCTTCTCAAACATGCCCAAATGTCTTCTATAAATACTTCAATTGTTTGCCTTTCACACTTTTACAACATCTTCAAGTCTTCAAGATTTAGCTAACAATTTTCTGCTTTCATCCTCTTTCTGCGCTTGCTCCTTCATCTTTTTTCTTTGAAACTCAGTTACAATTATGACAAAAACCTTCAAAATGGTAACTCAAATAAAGGGAGTCACTTTTTCATCACGCCCGTTTAAGGGAAAATCAAAAACTCCTCCTAGTATCGAGCAGTGCATTCCTGGTCCCTTTGACACTGTCTCCGATCTTACCATCGAGAAACCCCCTTCTACATCGGGCCGATGCGAACTCATGTCTCGGTACATAAGTTTAGGGACCGATACAAAGAGAGTAAAGATAGACTGTCATTGGGGGAAGGTGGCGCAAGTGGAAATCCCTACAGTTGAGGAAAGCATAGTCACGCATAAAGTTGTCTTCCTCAGTGTATATACATACCCTTTAACTTTAGGCCCCGTAGATTCTTCTTCCCCACCGAGAGATCCGGTGATTCTCGACTTCTGTCGCCAACACCGGGTGACAATCGGTCAAATTTATCAGATATATACCGAGTGACACTCGCCAATACCGAGTGACACCCGCCAATACCGAGGGAATGACTTTCACCCTCGATCATTTGATCAGATTATATATCCCTCGTCTCTTCCGAGGGAGTTTAATCAAGCTACACCGTCGATCTGCCAAGGCGTTCTTTGCCTGCATCGATGAGGATAGAGACCGGGGATGGATGATCCGGTTTATCAGAGTCAGAACCTCGGACCTCATCCCTGCTGATAGAATGCCATTCCCGGAGGAATGGAACATGAAGTGTAAGTATCTCTACATCGAGTATGTTTTATCACCTCTTTTTCTTCTTCCAATCTGACCTCCTTCACTTTTGATTGATTTTATTCTGATGGATCAAACTTTTGGACTCCGCTTTTCCATATAGCAAGCGCGTTTGGCGCGATTTGACCAAAACGCGGTGGCAGGCCAAGAACGACGATATGCTTTTATTGTTGTCATTTCCTCATTTTTTGTAAGTATTCTCTATGGCGGTGAGTTTGATACATCATGCATGTGTAGGCCTCAGGGAAGGCATGTCGATGAGATCACCTCCTCCCGGCGAAGAAGAGGCTTCGAAAACCGCCAAGGACAAGAAGAGGAAGAGGGAGACATCGGTGGAGTCTCCGAAATCCAAGAAAGCAAAGGCTCAGAAGCCCAAGACCGATGCTACGGTCCTAACCTCGATGGCCGCTGAGAGCCTGCGTGTCGAGGAAGAAGATAATGATACCGGACCTTTGGTACAAAGGGTAAAATGAAGTGTTGATGCTCTGAAAGTTTCTAGGCGGACGACTACTGAGTTGGAGGCGACCGATGCGGATCCACCTCGTGCTGAGGAGACCCTCGAGGAGGGTTTGGGTGCAGTCCCTGAGCCGCTCGTCGGACATGGTACAGTCCGTGAGTTTGGAGGGCCTATTTATGAAATTTTTCGGGGGCGAGAGGAAGCCCCGATGGAAGCTGATGCTGCAGGCGGATTTCAATCGGGCCCGTCATTTTCTCCCAGGGAGATATGGGATGCCCAGGACAGAAATGCCTCCGGTTTGGGGACCTCTCAGGGAGAGGATGATACCTTCAGAGATTACTTTAAGGGTGTTGAGGAGGATACCAATCTCGATACTCCGTCGCTCTCGAGGAGGCTGAGAGGCTTCAAAAGCAGGTGATCTTCTTTGATATACTATTTGTGCTTCAAATTTTTACTCTTGTTTTTCTAACTTTCTTCCTTTGTGTTGTAGGTCAATAAGTTCTATGATCAAGCTTTCTCTAAGTTATATGATGAGCTGACTTGCCATGAGGGGGAGCTCGAGAAGCTTACATCTGAGCTAAACGAGCTAAAGGCTCTACATGCCCGAAAAGAGGGGGAGCTGGTCGACCTCCGGGCACGCTCAGAGAGAGCGTTCCAAGAGAGGACCGACTTCATCGAGCAGGTAATCTGGTACCCATGAACTTGTCTTTTATTGCCATAATTGATGCTAATTAGCTTGTCTTCTATGTTTGCAGATTGGGCAAAAGGATGCCCTAGTGGGGCAGCTTCGGGGGGAGATCGTGGCCAAGGACGCCGAGATCCTCGAGCTGACGTAGCTGAATGATGTCGTGGCCTCAGAGAGAGAGATACTTTGGGAAGAGCTATCCTCAACTCAGGGCCTTCTTCGAGGTGCTCAGGAGGACGCTGTTGCATTATCCACGGCCAAGTCCGAGGCCGATGAATTTGTTTCTTCATACAAAGGGGATGGTGCCGCCGCCAATGATCGGGCCAGGGAGATATCTGAAAAGGCCGAGCTAAAACTGGCTCAGGTTGTTGCTCATGCTCGCCTGCAATCTAGGAGGCAAGCCTTTGAGGAAGTGAGTGCCAAAAGTGTCGATCTCTGTGCCGAGATCGAAGAAGCCAGGGCCTTGGAGGAAGAATCATCAATCTCAACCACTTTGGACGAGGGCTCTGGAAGCGACTCAGGCAGCAGTGAAGGCGAAGAGTAGACCTACTTACTATTTTTTTCTTTTTTGTACATGGGATCCTCAGGTGAGCTTTGTAAAATACCCTTGTAAATGTATTTTTTGGAATGAAAAAGATCTCTTTGTTTCATATCTTCAAACTTTACCCTGCAGTGTTTCTGCAAAAGTCGACCTTTGAGCTCTGAATTTAGTTCTTTGGAGCCTGTACTTGCAGTAACAAAGATCCTCGAGATCGGACACCTTCTCGAGGCTAGGTTGGCATGAGAGTTTCGATCCCTCGAACGCTATATGACAGCGTCATTCATATGACATGACCGTAAAGTGAATGAGGTGGCCCTGCCGGTACACTTCCCCAAAAGCTATAACGACCTTGTCAGAATTAATTGACCCTCAAAGTAGATGAATATTCGCCGCTTGTTCTATATATTCTTGCTTCTTCTTTAGTTTAGGTTTTGCAACTTGCAAAACTAGTTTTCTCTTTAAAGTTCTCTTCCTTCTCTCAATTTCTTTAGTTCAAAGCTTTTGCTTGAGCTTTCTTCCTCTTTATTTCTATCCAAATAGTTATGGTTGTTGTGCCCAAATCCGCTCACCAAGAAGAGGGAAACTCTACCTCTTCTTCTTGCCTGGCAGGTGGTACACCGCCAGCGTATGGCGAGTTAACCTCGAGTTGTTTTGCTTTGAAGAAAGACTTTGCACTAGAGTAACCCTTCGATGCTCTGGGCCATCGAGAAAATGCGTCGAGGTTTATTCGATCAATAGAAGAGAATCACCTCAAGGCCGTGAGGAGAGATTGTGGATAGGGAGAAAATGTGATGCTGCAGATACCTTCCCGAGAAGAGAATATTATGGCCCACGTAGAGGGACACATACCCATTTATGTTGGGCCCCCTCGATCGCCTTGTGCTTGAATTTTGTAAAAGGTATTGAGTCACTTTGGCTTAGATTCATCCGTCCTTCTGGGGAATAGTGCTGATGATAAGGTTCTTCACCGAAAAGGTTAAGCTCGAGTTTACCCTTATCCACCTTATCAGATTATATCAGCCTCTACATTGTCGAGGCCTGATTGCGTTACGATGTCAGTCCACCCAGCCTTTTATTGCCAGTGACGATAACGATCGGAACCAAGGGTGGATGAGTCGATTTGTCCGAGTGAGGACCGTCGACATCATTCATGTAGAGTTCGTGTCATTCCCCGAAAAATGGAACTTCAAACGTAAGTACTACGTCATACCTTAGTGCCCTTTGTTCTCAATGATTTATAAGAATGCTTCTTTTTCTCTTTCTCAGCGGTCCCGTGGATGCCGGAAGAGATCCCCTATCTTGCGGACTAGATTCATAGGTTGTCAACTTCATCGTCTTATGATGAATGCAAGTGGCGAGATCTGTCGAAGGGCATATGGGAAGCAAAGCACCACAGTATGTGTTATGTGATTGCCCTTTGAGAATGCTTTCCTCTATGTGTATTAACTCCATCACCACAGGCGTTGTTGGATTCTTCGAGATGAGACCGTGCCCCTTCGAAGAGGGGGAAGGACCATCAGCTTCAGAGCTGAGGGATGATAACAAGCGGAAAAGGTCCTCAAATGATGAGGACACTCATAACGAGGCGAGGCCTGCCCGGGGGAACAAAGAAGATGCCGCCGCTAAAGAGGACCTTATATTCATCAGTTATTGTGTGGATATCAGTATTCCTGGGGAGGTTGCCGAACTTGCTGGGCCTGAGACCTATAGCCTCGAGGGAGAGGTTCCACGAGAGGAAAGGATCAAGAGTCCTTCGCCATCGTCAGGGGCTACTTAAATCAAGTGGGTCTCGAGCGATCATATCCACGCCGAGAAAGATACAACTGAGGCCGATGAGACCAGGCTAATAGAGGCACGCTCAACTTCAAGGAGGCTCAGCGGCTCTGTTTCTTGGTGAGTTTTGGTCGACTTTGTTGTTTTTTCAGCTTTGTAGTTTCATCTTTTGAACTGAAGCTTCTTTTTCATTGGCTTTTGACAAGCGCAAGTCCGTGCTGCTCCGCTGTGAGGCCAAGTTGCGGGAAGCCTTGGGAAAGAAGAAATCACTCAGGCTTCTTTATGATAATAAGACACGAGAGTTGATATATCTTCGATCGGAGATGAATCGAAGTCGAGACTACGAAGGGAATCTCGAGCAACAAGTAATCCTTATTTTGAGGGAGTACATGCTTCCTTTCCCGTCTTCAAAAACTAATGTTTCGGTATTTCAGTTACAGAGAAAAATGGAGGTGTTGGAACGCCTTCGGGGCGAAGTCGGATAGGTTAATTCCGAATGCGATGCATTGAAGGCGCAAATAGGTGTTCATGACGTGGCCCAAAGGAATGCTTTGGCAAAGGCTTCTGCCCTTGAGGTACAACTCCTCAATGCTCGAGAAAGTAGATTGATTCAAACGGGCAGGATTGCCAAGCTCGAGACTAATCTTTTGAAGATGAAGGCCGAGGTCGTGGACGCCCGGGCTGAAGCTGAAGAAGTTCGATCAAAGGCCGATAAGAAAGTGGCCGTTTACTTAAAAGATGTTGCCGATGCTCGGGCTGAGCTGAGGGGAGCCTTTTACAGAGAGAGGAAGGGCAATGAGTATGCCCGATGCAGATCTCGGAGAGAGACCCTCGAAGAGATTCATGCCAGGGGTTTTGATCTCTCGGAGGAGATAAAGCAGGCCAAGGCAGATGAGATCGACGCCAAGTTTTTCCTTTCTTCTGGTGCCAATGCTGATATTTGAAGGCCGCCGAGAGAGCTGGTCCGAGGGGACTGGTCTCGATAGTGGACTAGGTTTTTCTTTCTTGTCCTTTGTATAAAACTCCTGATGGGAGCAATGTAAATGTACATTTGTAATGCATATATATATATATAAAAAATCCTTTGGTACTTCTGATTTTCTTGTGTCTGTCTTTGTTTTTGTTTTGACTTTTGATGCTTGTTGATAATTATCCCGATGAATTGGACTTTGAAATGAAACCTTTGGGGTTATAAATTGGCGTGAGGCTTTTTAGGCTGGCCCGTGGGCTCTTACGCATTAGGTCGGTACGACCTTTAGCATGGCTGGCGCTTAGGCTCTTACGCATTGGGTCGGTACGACCTTTAGTGTGGCTGGCGCTTAGGCTCTTACGCATTGGGTCGGTACGACCTTTAGTGTGGCTGGCGCTTAGGCTCTTACGTATTGGGTCGGTAAGACCTTTAGTGTGGCTGGCGCTTAGCTCTTACGCATTGGTTCGGTACGACCTTTAGTGTGGTTGGCGCTTAGGCTCTTACGCATTGGGTCAGTATGACCTCTAATATGGTTAACCGTTTAGGGCTCAGTCCTTGAGTCGGGTTTCGACACGAGCTCATCGACCTTTAGGTTTTTTAAATCGGCCCTGAGGATCTTTAGGCTGGCGCTTAGGCTCTTACACATTGGGTCGGTACGACCTTTAGTGTGGTTGGCGTTTGGCTCTTACGCATTGGGTCGGTACGACCTCTAATATGGCTATAGTTTTCCCTCGTTAAAGACTTTTTGAAGTTTTTGTGTTCGTCTGACTCTTCGACGGCTCGAAAGAACCTCGATTATGAGCTGTTGCGTGACGGTTAATGAGCACCTCGACAGGTTTCGCTCGAAGGCTGATTGTTTCAAAGTCTTTTCATTATTTAGAGCTGATATGATCGAAGCTCTTTTGCTTATCCCGAGGGTATCCTGATTAACCGGTTCTTTTCAAAGTATTTGAAGGCCTGTGATTTTATGGCAACGGTCAGACGTCTCCAAGTCGGGTTAGTTTGGCTGGAGCCTTATTACTATGGTCATTGTGTTTGGCCATAGCCCTTTAGTCCCCGAGTGAGATAGCCTCGGCGTCTATATTGAGGGTATGCCTTTTTAGGGGTCTTACAAGTTCGATATATAGCCTTGACTTTAATATCGGGATTATGCCTTTTTAAGGTCTTACAAATTTGTACATGTCTTGCTTGAGGTCGTACAAGTTTGCACATACCTTGCTTGAGGTCTTACAATTTTGATATTGCCTCATGGAGGGCTTACATTGGTGCCTCATGGAGGGCTTATGAGCTCGAAGTTGCCGTCCATGAGGTCTTATGGCTTCAAGTTTTTGATGGCTCGATGGGGTGACTGTCGATGACAGTCCCCGGGACATCGAAAGTTTTTGGCTTTGGAGCCGTTTCTTGTGAAAATAGCAAAAAATTTGATGTTGCCTCATTGAGGTCTTATAAACTTGATTTTGCCTCATGGAGGTCTTACATTGTTGATATTGCCTCATGGAGGGCTTACATTGGTGCCTCGTTGAGGTCTTACAGATTTGTACATGCCTTGCTTGAGGTCTTACAAATGCGATATTGCCTCATTGAGGGCTTACAGGTTCAATGTTGCCTCATGGAGGGCTTAATGTTTCCTCATGGAGGGCTTACGATCTCGAGGTTGCCTCGTGGAGGGCTTACGAGCTCGAGGTTGCCTCATGGAAGGCTTAATGTTGGTATTGCCTCGTGGAGGGCTTACATTGTTGATATTGTTGGTGTTTCCTCGTGGGGGTCTTACATTTGTGCCTCGTGGAGGGCTTACATATGTGATATTGCCTTATTTAGGGCTTGCGAGCTCGAAGTTTCCGGCCCTGAGGTCTTACGGCTTCGAGTTTTTGGTGTCAGTCCCTGAGTGTTCGGGAAACTTCTGGCCCTGGGGCCGTTTCTTGCGAGAATAGTGATTTTCTTTGCAGCATGAAGTGTTTTGATGATAAAAGATCCTCCTTCGATTACTTGGTACAAGTATACATGTTTTCACCATCGAGGGTTCGATTATTCTACGTGGACACGGTTCACTCGATCGTTTGGTCCTGTACATCATTCTCCTGTCGAGACCCTCTTTAGCATATTTTAATTTCTTCGAAGAGGTGATATCCCGGGGGGGGTGCCCCTCAGTATTTGAGGTTGATTGAAGAGAAACCTTGAATATTTGTTGATTTCTCCTTAGGTAGCATATAGATGTTGCCTCGTTAAAACCTCTTCGTAAAACCCTTTTGGGATAAAATTCGATATGAGGGAAAAAGAGCGCAACGCGTGCTTTAAAACCTAAGGCCTTCAAGCTGGAGGGTGCTTCGATTCCTTTCAATCGAACACCTGCACATAGGTTAGTGTGAAATGTGAAGGAAAGAGGGAGAGGATTGTACCTTAATTGTGGTGGTGTTCAAGCCTCAATTATGCTTCAGTTACTCGTTCCGAGGACGCAACACGGTCCTTTATTCGTTCATCTGAGGATGTATTTTGTGATAGCTACTCGGTTGTTTGCGTGTTCTTTGGCTCCTTCGATGTAGAAGGTGTCGGTGCCGATGCCACATCGTGCACTACGAACATCTCTTTTGTTGTGTGCTTCTCTCCATACATTATTTTTACTCCATCCTTTGTAGGAAACTTCATCATTTGATGAAGGGTTGATGGTACCGCCCTCATACTGTGGATCCTTGGCCTTCTGAGCAAAGCGTTGTATCTCATGTCACCTTCGATGACATGAAACTTGGTATCTTAAATTGTACCGGCCACATTGACTGGGAGGATGATTTCCCCTTTCATTGTCTCGCTCGCCATGTTGAATCCATTGAGGACTCGAGATGCGGTCACGATCTGGTCGAGCAATCCGAGTTGCTCTACCACTCTCGACCTAATTATGTTGGTCGAGCTACCTGGATCCACGAGCACACGTTTAATTTGAAATTTATTCAAAAGAAAAGAAATTATCAGTGCGTCATTATGAGGTTGAGACAAGGTCTCGATGTCCTCTTCGATAAATGAAAGAGCATCTTCAGGTATGTAGCTCCGAGTTCGCTTTTCCCTGGTGATGGATACTTTTGTTTTCTTGAAAATGGGTCCCTGAGGGACGTCGACTCCTCCAATAATCATGTGGATGACGTGTTGTGGTTCTTCTATTTCATTTTTCCTGTTTTTCGAAATTGGTTTTTAGCTCGGTCATTGAGGAACTCTCGAAGGTGCCTGCAATCCTCGGTCCTAGACCGTGAGTGCCGTGATATTCGCATATCAAGTTAGGGTTCCTTTGCGAAGGATTTGATAGTACGGGTCTTGGCCACCTAGTGTCTTTGATTTACCTATGGCCGATACGATGTCTAAAACATCAATTTTGAATTTGTATTCAGATAGCCGGGGTGCCTCTACCGGCCCTGTATGCCTGTCAAACCCTGCTTTGTTCACGAGTCCCCAAGGATTCTGGCCTCGATCCATCCTTCGATCACTTCGAGTTGTGCCTCAGGATATTTCTCTGATTCTCTATATACTGTTGATACATTTCTTTGATTGGCCCCTCGATTCCTTTGCTAAGGGCCTGATGGGATACACCGAGCCCGAGGGGGCTTCCAATTGGTCATCCTCGACTATGATCTTCGACTGATACCTGTTGTGAACATCCGCTCAAACCACGGAGGGATACTCAATTAAGTTTTGCTTCAACTGCTTTGAAGCTATCGAGCTTCGTTCATTTAAGCCCTGAGTGAAGGCTTGCACTGCCCAATCATTGGAGACCAGTGGTAATTCCATTCGTTCCAATTGGAAGCGGGATACGAACTCCCTTAACATCTCATTCTCTCTTTGTTTGATTTTGAAAATGTCAGATTTCCTCGTAGTGACCTTGATGGCACCAACATGCGCCCTCACAAAAGAGTCTGCCATCATGGCAAATGAATCAATCGAGTTCGGGGGCAGGTTATGATACCATATCATGGCCCCTTTGGACAAAGTTTCTCCAAATTTTTTCAATAAGGCGGATTCAATCTCATCATCTTTCAAGTCGTTCCCTTTCACAGCACAAGTGTAAGCAATAATGTTTTCATTGGGGTCTGAGGTCGCATTGTACTTCGGGAGATCGGGCATCCTGAATTTCTTCGGGATGGGCTTCGGAGCCGCACTTGATGGGAATGGCTTTTTCACGAACTTCTTTGAATCTACGCCCTTCAGAATCGGGGGTGCGCCCGAGATCTGATCGACCCTCGAGTTATAGGTCTCCACCTTTTTGTTGTTATCTTATATCTTCTTTTCGCCTGATTCGATCCTCTTTGCGAGGTCTTCGAGCATCTTCATAATAGCGAGGTCGGCTGCTGACCAGTTATTGCTCGACCTTTCTAGTGCTTGCTCGACTTGCGGAGCCGTTTCTGGTGGTGCTGTGTTTAGAGTTTTTTGATGGCTTTGTAGCTGAGCAATAACCACTTGTTGTGCTTGCAACATCTCAAAAATGACATGAAGGCTAACTTCTCTTTCCTTTTGAGCTGGGGTTGTCTGTGCTTCATGTTGGTCTCCTTCACGCACACTTCTGTCTGTATGAGAGCTTACATCGACATGTTGAGCGTTGCGTGAGCCTTCATCAACGGGGATTTGTATTGGTACCCCTTCAGGGTTTTGCGGTGGTACACCGGTGCCTGAAGCAGCTTCACCGTTCTCTGTATGATCCTCAGGACCGTTGTTTTCATGTGCATTTACTGAGTTAGACATTTTCTGACCTGAAATTGAAGATTCTTGGACAAGAAAAGTGTAAATAATAACTTGCGTTTTTAGAAAACCAGCACTAAGACAATCACTATTATTTTTAGCCCTACGGTGGGTGCCAAACTGTTTACCGTGAAAATGGTAATTACAATTATATATGATTTTGTGGTTCTAAAAATATGTTATTTATTCTAATACTAGTTGTTTAGGCAATACATGCTAAGTGAGAGTTAAGAAAAATGAGATAGGAGCAAAGGTTACTGGAATTGTGCAAACTGAGTAGTTATGAGACGAGGTCTCGAGCTAGTCGAAATAGGGCTTCGAGGTTGAGCTCGAGAGCTTGACAGAGTCTCGAGCTGGTCGAAATAAGGCCTCGAGATCGAGCCCCAGAGCTTGACAGAGGGCGATCGATGAAGATATAACAATATTGAGGACCTCGAGGATGGCTTTTTTATGATCAATAATGAGCAATAAGTGAAGAACAATTGATGAAACACAATAAATGGAAGCAATAAATCAATGGAACAATTGTAGAGAATGTTTAAGTTAGAGAGCAGAGAATGTTGTTGTTCTTGTATTGAATATCATGTGTCTTAAAAAGTTACAAGGGTCCCCTATATATAAGAGGGTGAATCCCAACATAGTACATGTGTAACTATTACAAATAAATGCAGCTGGTACATCTATTTAATGTCTTGGTACAGACTTGTACTATTCTTGCAGACTTGGTTAGCCTTAACCATGTGCCTTTTGGGAATTTCCCGCTTTTCCATAATAGTCATCGATCTACACTGCCCCGAGGTCGAGTGTGGAGAATCCTCGATATGCTTCCTCAATTTTAAACCTCGGATTATGCTTCAAGCCCTCTGAAAACGGGCTATGGAATGCCATAACGGTCATAAAATCGGGCTCTATTATTTTAGCCGTATACACACTTCATCTCTCAACTTCAATAGGAATTCATCTTCGTATTATCTGAATTTAATCTCTCCACGATATTAAAACAGGCTTGAGTAACTTCAACTAATTCCCTATTTTCTGATTCATCTAACTGTATGCCAAGGCTAGCAAGTCTTCAAATCTTCTTGCCCATTGGAATTTCACGAGGAAAAATATAGACCAATGTACCCATGGACTTCTGACTTAGAATGTCGGCAACAACATTCGCCATATCAGGATGATACATGATATTCAAGTTGTAATCTTTCAATAATTCCAACCATCCTTTGTTTTGAGATTCAACTCCCGCTGCTTGAAAATATATTGCAAGATTTTGTGATCAGTTAAGACATCATAGTGCTTGCCATGCTGATAGTGGCGCCAAACTTCAAGGCGAAGACATCAACAACTAATTCCAAGTTGTGTCACATAATTCTTCTTGCACTTCTTTAATTAATGGGAAGCACAAGCAATAACTTTACCGTTCTGCATTAGCACACATTCCGATCCTACTCTAGAAGCATCACAATAAATCACATGACCACTAGACCCCAAAGGCGAAGTCAAAATAGGAGCGAAAGCCAATCTCACCTTTAGCTCCTGAAAGTTCTTTTCACATGCCTCAGACCATCGAAATTCATCAGTCTTTTGATTTAATTTAGTGACCACTGCTATTATAGTCGAGAACCTTTCCACAAAGTTTCAATAATAATATGCCAATCCTAAGAAACTACATATCTTCGTTGTACTTGTAGGACTTGACCAATCCTTAACCGCTTCAATCATTTGAGGATCAATCTTGATACCATCACTTAACACCACATGATGCTTGTGGAGGAACTTAATTCCCAGTACCATTCTCCATCTCAATATTAGCCCCAAATGGTTGCACGATTAGCAATTCGAGTCTGTTGTCCATTTGATGATGCGTCTGAAACACCATTGTTCAATTGGTTAGCAGCTCTAACACGAGGGTAAGCCATTTTAATGAGGTACAAATAACGAATACATTATAATGATTCTAAAGAAGAGTTTAAGCTCTATAGCACAATCTAGAATCAAGATGAAAAACACATATAATGTCCTGGTAGTTACACCTTCATACAGGTGAGCAAGATGTATGAAGGAGACTCCACTAGATACAGCTCCATAAACATATCATAGGACACTTCTAAATCTATAACTCTAATACCAAGATTGTCACGTCCCAAACCTTACCCTGGTACGACAGGCATCTGATGCTAAGGAACCATAACGGAAGCACCTTATAAGATAGAAATCCCATTAAATGATCCACACTCACTCAATATATTATTAAGCTTTATTAAAGTCAAGAAACAACTTAATCAACATTCTAATTAAGATTAAAAATCAATTCTTATGAGTTAAAAACAAATACTTTAATAGATAATATGTGTCTCAGTAGACCGGCAAATCAACCAATGGTTGTAACAAAATACGACACACAATACTAACATCTATCTATGGAGCTTCTATGAATAAAGAAATAATAATATAACCTCTGGATATAGCTTGTAGCAACTATTAATGAAAGAATTAATATCTGGAGTCCCACAAACAAGCATGTAGGCTCACCAGATAATCCTAGTCCATTCGATCCCCATGTACCGACTCTTCTCTATCACCTAACATACCATCACAAACAACAATGATATGTCTGAGTATTGAACTTAATGAGTGTCGTGGGGCAAGGGGAATAAATCATGTACTTAACAAAACTCAATAGTAAAAGAATTATATTGTTCCCAATCATCATGCCCGAAAGTCCACCATACTAGTACATGTCAAGTCGTGCCAATACAAGCCGATATCATGCCAATACAAGCCCAATTCACGCCAATACATGCTCAAGTCTTGTCAATACAAGACCAAGTCAAGTTCAATATTCATTAATGTTTTAGACAAATCATTCTTAGTCAATTCAATAACACATATATGGAGCAAATTATACATACATATAGAACATCTGATATGTAATACAAAGACTCTATGCGAGCTTGTCCCGCTCGTGCATAGAGTCTCGTTCAAGCGCTTTCTTGTAAAAACAAGAGTTTCAAAAGAGACCTATAATCTTGTTAAAATAACTCAAATATGCTCGAACCATCACTTTACGTGCAAGTTAAGTGATAACAATTAAAACTTTATTGAATTCTAAGTCCATACTCCGCTTAAATAAAACTAAGGTTTAGGTCCATAATGGTGTTCTTCATGGTTCAAGTTAATATAAACATATTCATGATTTTGATCACCCATTACACTTCCTAGTCAATTAGGATGTCTAAGGAGGGATAAAGTTCTTACCTTTGAAGAAACCCCCAAACTTCCACTTCAATCGCTCTTTGTTAAGTTTTAAAGACTCTAGGAATTTGGAAGATGATTTAGTATTATTCCTTATTAGTTAGGTGTAATAATCGATAAAATTGTGAGGAACACACCTTCTATGATTTGGAGATGCTCTAGGGGTGCTTTTATCCTCAAAAATCCAATCAAAACGAAGCAGGGTTTGAAATTCCAAAAAATTTCGTATATATAGATTATTGTTAGTTTTTTTACATTCAGTCACCATATATGGTCCGTATGTTGGACATACGATCCGTACGTTGGTCGAATGTTAACTCATTGTCATGAACCAAAATCCATCTAGTCGTGATGGCACCTAACTCAACCCGCTAGGTAAGTCAAGTAACAGCTAATACAACTCAAGTGGGAATAATAAAAGCAAATGAGTAAAATGACTGAAATTCTATACAATCTCCCAAGGATTGGTAGCACAAGTCATGAGCTTCTAAGACTTGGAATTTACAAAGTTGGTACGAAATATATACATTATCTATTCGAAATATACAAAAATATATTTGCAAATCTAAAGCTACAAAAGACAAATGGTAGCTATAACCGGAACGCAGGTACATCTTCCATGCCAGCTAGCTCCTGCCATACACGACAACATCAGTTCTAAGATATTCACGCAAGGTGCAGAACTGTAGTATGACTGACCACATGTACTCAATAAGTAAGAGACATAACCTTAGGTTGAAAGTAGTGGCGAGCTCGAAAGAAAGTCAGAATCCAACACCAATAGCCAATAACAACTTGTATTAATATAATGAGAACAGTAAAAGTAAATAACTTAAGAGATATATGCTCAACTCGTTCACAGTTATGGGAAAGTAGCATGCTTTTCAATTATAACAGTTAATTCCAAATCTCACCATTGAAAATCAACTAAACTTGAGTTTATCAAAAGAATTGTATTCCCAATTCACAATACCAGATAAGAACTACCGTTTACCAATCATCATGAGAAAAGTAAATCTCTATACCTATATGTCAATATACATATCAAGTCCTCAATATACCGTCTAACATGAGGAATATACATCTCTATACCTACTTGTCAAATATACATATCAAATCATCAATGTCACATTACCTGCTAGCATGAGGAAAATGCATCTCTATGCCTACATGTCATGTATGCATGTCAAATGAATGAATATACGATGATATCCCATGTACTCTCACTCTCAACATTCTCAAGTTGCTTGTCTCAATGCACACTTTATCACACACACACACAATCACTCAGCATTGTATCGGTGTCTGGTATCAATGCCCCTCACTAAAGTATGTATTGTGCCTGCGCTCACTGCTGGTATGTCAGAATTCGAAGGGGCAGATCCTGCCCAAGCGCTAATCAAAAGCCAATAAGGCATGCTGCAGCGTGCAACCCGATCAACAACAACAGCAACAACAACAACAACAACAATAACAATAACAACAACAACAACAACAACAACAATAACAATAATAATAATAATAATAATAATAATAATAATAATAATAATAATAATAATAATAATAATAATAATAATAATAATAAATAAATAAATAAATAAAAAAAAAAGAAGAAGAAGAAGAAGAAGCCAATATGTTCCGCTGCGGCGTGCAACTCGATCCACAACAATACTCTCAACATGGCTCTAAGGCCTACCCCAGTCATCAACCTCTCAAGTCTCAAGGGCTCACAATCTCATATCACTCAACCCAACAACACCACATATGGGAAAACAATGATAACATACGATGTAACAATGAATGATGAACAGAGACTGAGATATGATATGAAAATAAAGAATCATGATTGAGTGTATAATTACAGTTAAATCAGATAACCCAAAACAACAGAGATAGCCTCATCATGTCTTAACCATATAGCCTAAATATGATTACTAACACGAATCATAGCTCTATTAATCTAACAAGCAGTAAAACTACAGATAAAGTAAGACATGATAGCAATACAGTACAAAGTCAACCCGGATCATGATTAACCCGGTGCACACCCACACGCCCACACGCCCATCATCTAGCATGTGCGTCACCCCAACACATCACAAATAACATGATTCCCAAGGATAATTACCCTCAATTCCAAGTTTAGAAATGTTACTTACCTCGAACAAGCCAAATTTAATGCCGAGCAAACCAAACAATACTCTAAAAATGTAATCCTACGCGAATCCACCTTCTAACGGCTCGAAACTAGCCAAAATCAAGTCAAAAACATCAAATAATGCCAAAGGAAACCAACAGAAACGATAAAGGTCAAATCTTTAATCAAAACTCAAAGTCAACCCAAAAAGTCAACTCGAGCTCGCACCTCGGAACCCAATAAAACTCACAAATTCTGAACATACTAATTTTACTCAAATCCAACTCTGTATCGATGTTTAAAACCAAATCATTCACTTTAGAAAGATCTAGACAAAAAAACCCCCAAATTCTCTTCTAAAATCATCAATAAAATGACAAAAATAAAGATAGAATATTGAAATATAATTAAATCCTATTATAAAGTACTTACCCTAATCCATGTGGTGAAAATCCTCTCCACAATCGCCCAAATCTAAGCTCCCAAACTCAAAATGTGATAAAATAACTCAAAGGTCCAAAATAGAATACTTATATGCACTGCCTAGTGGTACTCTACGCGATAGCGGTCACAACCCTCGCAATTGCGATTCTAATATTGTCCAACACAATTTTTACCCTCCGCGATCGTGACCATTTCCCCCTATAGCGATGAACAAATTCCATTAACCCTTCCTAAACTGTTCCTTGACAGCCTGTAGTGTATTAGCCTTAATTATTTTTACCTAGTTTCAAATGACAAATAATTTGGATTTTTGAAAACTAGAAATAAAAGTCTACAACTTTCATTTTTGGATCATCTTAAAATTCCTTATAGATTGCAGGATGTGAGCTCTCAAAGTCAGCTCAGTGACATTAGAAATTTCTTCTTCTCGAACGCAAAGCTTCCTCTGTAAACGCGATTCACAGGTCTAATTTTCCATTTTACTCTTCACTATCGCGGCCCATAGCTCCGCGATCGCGGCGTACCCAAAAAGCGGCAGTTGAAAAAGGGCCTAAAAATGGTTCGAAACAACCCTGAAACTCACCCGAGCCCCTCGGGACCCCGTCCGAACATACCAACAAGTCCCAAAACATAACACGAATCTACTCGATGCCTCAAATCATACATAACAACATCAAAACCATGAATCACACCTCAAATCAAAATTTATGAACTCCAACTTTCAAAACTCGTGCCGAATCATATCAAATCAACCGGAATGACCTCAAATTTTGCACACAAGTTCCAAATGACATAGCGAACTGATTCCAACTCCCGGAATGAAAATCTATACCTGATATCATCAAATTCAAATCCCGGTCAAACTTATGAATCTTCCAAACCTTTGAATTGCCAACTTTCGCCAATTATGGCCAAAATCTTTTAGAAGCCTCCAAATGCAATTTTGGGTATTAGCCCAACTCAAAAATCACCATCCGGACCTAACGAAATCATGAAAACTCTAATCCGCGGTCAAATAATCAAAAGTCAAACTTGGTCAACTCTTCTAACTTAAAGCTACTAAGATGAGAATCATTTGTATTACATCATACGAAACTACTCATGCCCTCGACAAAATGCAAATGTTCCAAACAACTGGTTGGATCATTACACTCATGAAGCCTAAAATAGTGGATATATGATTAATATAGGACTATATACGGTTAATATATGGCTCATAGGTTGAATATACATCCCATATGTTAAACATGCAGCCCGTATATGGCCTTCACATGTCACCTTTAGAGACTAAAATATTTCAAACACTTTTGATCCCAACAAATGGTACAACATGCGGCCCACATTCCAACATGTGGCACATATGTTGCTTTCGCATGTCAAGTTAAGAGGCTTAAAATTTTCAACTTTTAGTGATTTTGTAGATCCCACATACGGCTGGACATGCGGTTCACATCTCCAATGTGCGATGCGCATCCCCGCCGCATCTTGGCCCAGATTTCCAACTAGGTTTTCTTATGATTCCTTTCAACCTAAATCTTTTTTTAGACATGGAATATGTTTCGATATTGACTTTTCCATGTGTTTAAACATTAATTCTACGATTCAAGTATAATAAAATAATTTAATGAGTCCAAACCTGACTCTACAAGATAGGGGTAAAGATTTAGACTAGGTTAAATGCATTGAGGAGGAGTGCAAATGAAAAGAGTCTTATCAAGAGAAAGTGAGATCAGAAAGAGATGGTGTGCATATCTTTATCAATTTGTTCAACTCAAGCCACGATGATAACGTTGCAGATTTTCATATTTTCATGTTAGACAACTTTAACTAAACTCACACAATTAGACCTACAAAAGCAAATAATGCTATAAAAACATGAAAATTAGAAAAGCTTGTAGACCAGGTGATATCCATATAGAGGTTTGAAGTGAAGAGGTTAGAGTAGAATGGCTTATTAAAATATTTAATGCTATATTGATAAGTGAAATATGCCAAAGGCTAGAGTAAAATGGCTTATTAAGATATTCAATGCTATATTGATGAGTGAAATATGCCAAAGATGAGTGAAATATGCAAACTAAGTGTAGGAAGAGTACTTTGGTTCTCATATACAAGAACATGAGAGATATTAAAAATTATGTTGAATATTGAGATATTAATTTATGAACAATAAAATGGAACTATAGGAAAAAGTAATTATGCGGAGACTTATGTCCAATACAAGGGTAATGAGGAACTCTTCAATTGTCATGACCTAAATCTCAAACCATCGTGATGGCGCCTAACACACCGACTATGCAAGCCGAAACAAGATAACAAAGGCAACATAATAACGAAATTCATAGAAATAGCATAAATTTGAAGTCTCAATACAATATAAATTGCTAATACAATGTAAATCCCCTCAGAAACTGGTAAGTACGGACTTATGAGCTACTAAAATGGGATACGAGTCTGAAACTAAGCAATAGGTATATTGTCTGAACAGTAACAACAGTATGAAAGAAAAAAAAGCAAGTCAAATTGCGACCAAGGATGCAACTCTACCTCGCCTCAAGCAGATAATCTGAAAAGCAACCTACTGCTGAAAACTGGTCCCAACACCTAGATCTGCATCATTAAGTGCAGAGGGTAGTATGTACAACCGACCCAATGTACTCAATAAGTATCGTAAATAAACACACCAAGATAAAAGAAGCACAAATTATTAATGATACTAGCTATCACTTGTGTAATTTCATCTTTAATTCTGGTACAGAACAATCTTGAAATCAAATCATCAGGTTTAGTAGAAAACGTCTATGTGTGTATGTGTACAATTTCACAAATAGTCTACTCAAGAAATATCTTGGCATATAGAGGTGATATGCAGTTAAATCATATAAACGATTAAGGAAATTTACGAGTAAAGATGCAATGCAAAATCCAACAACACACTAGCCAGATTCCCTCACTTTTACATATCCGTTCCAAATCACTGATCAATATTTCCAATATCCACGTGTACAACATCAAGAGAGAAACATGAGAGGTGACCCTAGGGGGATGAATCCATATCCACATGCAAGCACGGTCAATTCAACGTGATGCCAACTCGACGTGATCACAGGCTCAATATCATAACTCGCCTGGCGTGGTCGCAGGCGTAACAATACAATCCTCCCAGTATGTCACGGTCATATCAACACAATCTGCCCCGTGTGGTCACAGGCATATCGACACAATCCGCCCGAGGTGGTCACATGCATACAGTCCAATCACATCATACATGAGCAAATAAAGAGGTATACATGTGTGAAACGAGTGAATAACAAATCTAATGCTCATGGACTGGCATAAACGACATGCTAAAGTGTAGGCATGCGCAAGTGTACTATCATAGCTCAAACTGGAAATATTCATCAAAGAATAACATTAATCGGTACATTCAGGGATGAAACCCCTATGTAGACTCATAATGGCCCAAATAGTTCATTAAATGTCGCAATTGTGAGAAGCATCATAGTTTAAGGTTTAACAATCAAATTCTAAGCTTATGAGAGCCCAAGCACAACCCGAACATGAATAAATAATTTCGGTGCCCGTACATGGGTCATCCCACTCATGTGCGCATCCAATAGCACATAACAATTCAAGCAACTAGCGCTTCAACTGAGATTAAATAAGATACTTACATCAAAAAAATCAAATCACTCCGCTAGCAAGCCTTTCCCAAGTGTATCGGCCTCCGGAAGGCTCGAATCTAGCAAAAAATAATGTAATACTATCAATAAAAGCTATAGGATTGATTCCAAATGATTAAGCTAAGATCATTAACCAAAGTCAAAAATACAACCCCGGGCCCATGTCTTGGAATCTAACAAATGTTATAAAATCCTAACACTCATTCAACAACGAGTCTATCCATACCAATTTCACCCAATTCTGACATCAAATCATCACTCAAATCCCCAAATCTTACTCTCCAATCCCTAGTCCAACAGGTATAGAATATTAATTGATTAAAACAACCAAAAGTGGCTTACCTCTTGAAATCTCGTGAAACCCCTCTCAAACATCGCCCCCAACCGAGCTTGCAAAGTCCAAAAAATGAGAAAATAGCTCAAACCCTCGAACTTAAGAATATGCCAGTCATCTCGCACCTGCAGTTCACTTAACCACTTCTGCAGCTCCGCAGGTGCGGCCAAATCTTGCTTCTGCGGTTTGCCCTGAAGGCCCCTGCCTTCGCTTCTGCAGACTAGACTCTACGTCTTTGGTGTTGCATCTGCAACCTGGGCTCCGCTTCTGCGGAAACGTCTGCCTCACGCCACTTCGCACCTGCGCATCTCCTTCCCACATCTGCGATCTCGCAGGTGCGGCCAAAACCTCGCACATGCACATCCCCTCTACCCACAACCCAACGAAATTTTGCACATGCAATGCCAAACACGCCTTTGCATTATCGCACCTACGACCAAATCCTTCGCAGGTGTGATCACACCAGACCTGGTGCACTTCAGCAATTCCTCGAGTCCAAACTCATTTCGATTTTAACCAGAATCACCTCTGAGGCCCCCGGGACCCCATACATACATACCAATATGTCCTAAAACACGATACAGACTTAGTCGAGGCCTCAAATCACATCAAACAACATCAAAATACGAATCACACCCCAATTGAAGCCTATTGAAATAAATGAATATCCAATTTCTACAATCGATGTCGAAACCGATCAAATCAACTCTGATTGACCCCAAATTTTGCACACAAGTCATAAATGACACAACGGACCTATTCCAACTTCTGGAAAAAAAATATGCACCCGGTAACCACAAAGTCAACCCTCGGTCAAACTTCTCAACTCTCCAAACTTCAACTCTTCCAACTTTCTCCAATTCAATCCAAAATCATCTATGGACCTCCAAATCAATATACTGACACACTCCTAAGTTCCAAATCACCATACAGAGCTATCAAATCCATAAAAAGTGCATTCTGGAGTCAATTACACATAAGTCGATATCCGGTTAACTCTTTCAACTTAGGCTTCTAATCTTTGGACTAAGTATCCCAACTCATTCTGAAACATATCTGGAACTAAACCAACCAACCCGACAAGTCACATAGCAATAAATGAGCATAGAATAAGCAATAAACGGTTGAACATGTCTATAATATTCAAAACAACCAGTCGCGTCATTGCATTCTCCCCCCTTAAATAAATGTTCGTCCTTGAACGAGTCTAGAATCATACCTGGAGTCTGAAACAGGTGTGAATATCTGCTTTGCATCTCCCGCTCGGTCTCCTAAGTGGCCTCCTCGACTGGCTGACCTGTCCACTGCACCTTCATTGTCGCTATATTCTTTGAACTCAACTTTCGAACCTACCGATCCAAAATTGCCATCGGCTCCACATCATAAGTCAAATCCCAATCTAACAGAACCGTGCTGAAGTACAGAATATGAGACGGATCGCCGAAATACTTCCGGAGCATGGAAATATGAAACACTGGATGAACACTAGATAGCCTAGGTGGCAATGCAAACTTGTAAGCCACCTCTCTAATCCTCTCAAGTACCTTAAAAGGGCCAATATACCGAGGGCTCAACTTTCCCTTCTTCTCGAACCACATAACACTCTTTATGGGCGAAACCCTGAGCAATACCTTCTCCCTCACCATGTTGGCAACATCATGAACCTTCCGATCAGCGTAACTCTTATGTCTAGACTGTGCCATGTGAAGACGATCCTGAATCGAATTAACCTTGTCCAAAGCATCTTGAACCAAGTCAGTACCCAATAGTCTAGCCTCACCCGACTCAAACCGACCAACCGGAGACTAGCACCGCCTCCCATACAAGGCCTCATATGGAGCCATATTAAAACTTGACTGGTAGCTGTTGTTGTAGGCAAAATCTGCAAGCGGCAGAAACTGATCCCAATAACCCCCAAAATCTATGACACAAGCGCATAACATATCCTCCAATATCTGAATAGTGTGCTTGGACTATCTGTCCGTCTTAGGGTGGAATGTTGTACTCAACTCAACTGGTGTGCCTAACTCCCGTTGCACTGCTCTCCAAAACTAAAATGTGAATTGCGTGCCCCGATATGAAATGATAGACACCGGCACCCCATAAAGGCGAATAAGATTGCAGATATAGATCTCAGCCAACCGCTCCGAAGAATAGGTAGTCCCAACTGGTATAGAATGTGCAGACTTGGTCAACTAGTCCACAATCATCCAAATAGTATCAAACTTCTTCAAGGTCCGTGGAAGCCCAACTACGAAGTCCATGGTTATACGCTCCCATTTCTATTCTAGAATCTCAAGCCTTTGAAGCAAACCGCCCGGCCTCTAATGCTCGCACTTCACCTGTTGACAATTTAAGCACCGAGCTACAAACTCCACTATTTCTTTTTCATCCTCCTCCACCAATAGTGAGCCCTGATACATCTTTGCACCACCTGAATGAATGGAATACCGCAAACTATGGGACTCTTCAAGAATAAAATCACGTATCCCATCTACACTGGGCACACATATTCGACCCTACATCTGCAACACCCCGTCATCCCCAAAAGAAACCTCCTTGGCATCATCATGCTAAACCGTGTCCTTAAGGACAAGCAAATGAGGGTCATCATACTGACACTCTCTTATGTGATCATATAAGGAAGAATGAGAAACCACACAGGCCAAAATCTGACTAGGCTCCAAAACATCTAACCTCACGAACTGATTGGACAAGGCCTGAACATATGATGCAAATGGTCTCTCAGCTATAGGAATAAATGCAAGGCTACCCACACTCACCGCCTTCCTACTCAAGGAATCGACCACCACATTGGTCTTTTCGGGATGATACAAAATGGTAATATCATAGTCCTTTAGCAGTTGCAACCATCTCCGCTGCCTCAAATTTAGATCATTTTGCTTGAACAAATGTCGGAGACTCCGATGATCCGTAAATACCTAACAAGGCACACCATAGAGATAATGCCTCCAAATCTTCAATGCGTGAACGATGGCTGCCAACTCCAAATCATGAACAAGGTAGTTCTTCTCATGAGGCTTCAACTTTCATAAAGCATAAGTAATCACTCTACCCTCCTGCATCAAGACGCACCCACTACCAATCCGAGAAGCATCACAATACACCATATACGAACCTGATGCTGAAGGCAAAACTAGAACTGGAGTTATGTTCAAGGTAGTCTTGAGCTTCTGAAATCTCTCCTCACACTCATCCGACCACCTGAATGGAGAACCCTTCTAGGCCAACCTGGTCAAAGGCATTGAAATAGACGAGAAACCCTCCACGAAGGGACGATAATATCCGGCCAAGCCGAGGAAACTCCGAATCTCAGTAGCTGAAGACGGTTTGGGCCAATTCTGAACCACCTCTATCTTCTTTGGATCCAACTTAATCCCCTCAATGGACACCACGTGCCCCAAGAACACCATCGAACTGAGTCAAAACTCACACTTGGAGAACTTAGCATAAAGCTTCTCCTCCCCCAACCTCTGTAGTACAATCCTCAAATATTGTGCAGCTCCTCCTGGCTACGTGAGTACACCAGGATATCATAAATAAATATTATGACAATTAAATCAAGATATGGTTGGAATACACTGTTCATCATATGCATGAATGATGTTGGGGCATTAGTCAGCCCAAAATACACCACAAAGAACTCATAGTGACCATAGCGGGTCCTGAATGCCGTCTTCAGAATACCCAAGTCCCGAATCTTTAACTGGGGATACCCCGGCCTCATATCAATCTTAGAGAACACTCTAGCTCCGGTAAGCTGTTCAAATGAGTCATCAGTGTGCGGCGAAGGATACTTGTCCTAAATTGTAACCTTGTTCAACTGCCTATAGTCAATGCACATATGCATTGTACCATCCTTATTCTTCACAAACAGAACCGGTGCACCCCAAGGCGACACACTAGGCCTAATGAACCCCTTATAAGGAACCTTCTGAAGCTGCTATTTCAATTTCTTCAACTCTGCTGGTGCCATATGGTACGGAGGAATAGAAATGGGTTGAGTGCCCGACACCAATTCAATGTCAAAATTAATATCCCTGACGGGTGGCTTGCCTGGAAGGTCTGTAGGAAACACATCCAGAAAAGTATCGCACTATCCGAACAGAATCAATAGTAGGAGTATCAGCACTAACATCTGTTGGGCCTTCAGATATGAAATCACCCTACTGGGAACATAGTCCAGAGAACCCCTCCTCGATCATAGCTAACCCTCACATCGCCAACGTCATGGTCTTAGCGTGACAATCCAGAATAACATGACATGTGGGCAACCAATCCATGCCTAAACTCACGTCAAACTTAACCATGCTAAGCAATAAGATATCCAATATGGTCTCCAATCCCCCAATAGTCACCAAACACGATCGACACACATTTTCCACAATAATAGAATCACTCATCGGCGTATATACATGAACATGTGAAACTAAGGACTCACGAGGCATATCCAGTTAACGAGCAAAATACGATGATTCATACGAATAAGTGGAACCAAGGTCAAATAATATAGAAGCATCCCCGGTGCATACTTGTCACGACCCCAAATCCTAAACCGACCGTGATGGCGCCTATCGTGGAACTAGGATAGCAACCAATCACATATTTACAGTTTCTTTCCAAAATTTCCAACTTATTTTCAACATTTCATAAAAAACGTGTATAAATTATTGAATCTATTAATCAAACAAACAACTAAACAGTCTAAAACCATCCCCAAGATCCGGAGTCAACATGTCATGAGCATCTAAGGATAATACCAAAAATTTTACTATCATAATACAAATCTCGGAACGAAGAACTAGGTATAAAATAAGAAAGGGAAAGCAGAGATGCTACGGACGCTGAACAACTACCTCTATGTCCCGACTTCGGCTCCGCACAAAATTAGATGACTAACGCTCGGTACCAGTACCTGTATCTGCACATAGGGGTGCATGGAGTAATGTGAGTACGCCAACTCAGTAGTAATGAAAATAAATCAAGTCTAAGCAGTAAGAAACACATAAGATAAAATCATCAGTTCAGAATAAGCACAACCTTTCTTTCCAATAGTATGTGTGTGTGTATATATATATATATATATGAAATCAACATGCTTTAAAAGCAAACTTCAGAAAAATCCTTTGAAAAATGTGTTTTCCAACAATTTCAAAAATAAAATACCTTAAGAGTCTAGTGTAAAATGAAATAAATCATAAATAGCCACTCGGGTCAAAACATGAATCATAAATCGCCCCTCGGGAAGAACATCACTCTGCATACCTCACATTCATTAAGTATCAGCCCCTTGGGCAACCACACTGTCACTCATGCCTCCCAATCACTCGTCACTCAGCACTCGGCACTCGCACGCAGTAGGTACCTGCACTCACTGAGAGTGTGTATAGACTCCGGAGGGGCTCCTTCAGACCAAGCGCTAAAAATCAAGCCAACTCGTGGCATTTCATATCCTCACAATCAGGCCCTCGGCCTCACTCAGTCAGAAACTCTCAGTAAGCCGCTCGGGCTATTAGTAAAATGGGGTACTTGACCCAAAAACATCATTTTATAACTCAAATAGTGTAAATAAGGCTGAGTTTCGAAAACAGTTAAGCATAACATGACTGAGTGTAAATCATAAATCAACATAGTGAGGAAATAGCAGTAAAAATCCCCCAAGGGGTCTAAACAAGTCGGCGCAAGGCCCCAAACATGGCTTACAACCCAAGTATAGCAATAGTTTTTGAACACAATTTAACATATGATTTAGAGTAAAATACGCAACTCAATAATTGTTGCGGAAAGGACCAAGTCCAAATCCAAAAATCAGTGCACGCCACACACTCGCCATCCGACATGTGCGCCACTCTAAGAATAGTGAGAAAATACGAAGTCCGGGGTTTCATAACCTCAGGACAAGATTTATAGTCATTACTTACCTCCACCCCGACCAAAATACTAATCCGTGATGCTCTTGCCCCTCGAATCGGCTCCCGATTGATCCAAATCTAACCAAAACCAGATTAACATCATCAATATACGCTAAAGGAACAAAGCCCAATCGAAAACTATCAATTTTAGGCACAATTCCCGAAATTGGCCAAATTCGAGCCCCGGACCCACGTCTTGGAATTCGATAAAATCGCGTCACAAGAATCCTTATCCCTTCCCGAGTCTATACATATAAAATGTATCAAAATCCGACCACAAACAACCCCTAAATTCCTTATTTACAAGTTTCAATTTCCCAAGCCCTAAACCCCCAATTTATGCCATTTAATCCACTAAAACCTAATCCGTCACATAATAACATAGAATCAAGTTTATAGGCCGAGAAACTTACCTCCACTGAAGACCCTCGAAATCCTCCTTCAAACTGCTTTCAAATTGGCTCAACCCGCATGTAAAAATGAAGAAAAATGCCAAAATTTCGCGGAGGCACATATTTATACTTCCTGCCCAGTTAAACCGCACCTGCGACCAAAATCTCGCACCTGTGGACCCGCTACTGCTGTCCCAGGTGCGCACCTGTGAAAAGTCACTTAAAGTCCAAATGTTGCACCTGCAACTCCGCAGGTGCGGTCCCACATCCGCATCTGTGGTCCCTCACTTAGATGCCCAAATTCCACATCTGTGGATTCCCTTCCACTTCTGCGGGCCCGCACCTGCGACTCCCCATCCGCAGGTGCGGCCACACCAGTAAAATGGCACCGGCAACAACTTTACTGCAAATTCCTAAGTCCAAACCTCCGTTAACCATCCGAAATCAATCCCGAGCCCCTCGGGACCCCAACCAAGCATACCAACACATCCCATAACCTCGTTCAAAATTAGTAGAGCCTTCGATAAACCAAAAACAACGCAAAAATACCAAAATCACATGAAATTCAAGCCTATGAACTTTGAAACTTCTAAATTCCTCCAATGATGCTGAAACCAACCAAAACACGTCCAAATGACCTGAGAATTTGCACACATATCCAAAATGACATTACGAACCTGCTCCAACTTCCAGAATTCCATTCCGACCTCGATAGCATATTTCCCCTGCCAATCGGAAATCGCCAAAAACTAACTTTCGCCAATTCAAGCTTAATTCTACACCGGACATCAAAACTTCATTCCGAATACACTCCTAAGTCCCAAATCACCTAACGAAGCTATCCAAGCCATAAGATCTACATTCCGAGGTCGTTTACCAATAAGTCAACTCCCAATTGACTTTTCCAACTATTAAGCCAATTTAAGAGACCAAGTGTCTCAATTCTCACCACGACCACTCCGAACCCAAACCAACCGACCCAACACAACATAAATAGGCTAAGAAACATATGATAAAGCAGAAACGGGGGAAACGAGGCTAATTTCACGGAACGAACGACCGGGTCGTTACATCTTCCCCCTCTTAAACAAATGTTCATCCTTGAACGAGTCTAGAAACGTACCTGGAGTCTCAAATAAGTGAGGATATCTGCTCCGTATCTCCCGCTCGGTCTCCCAGGTGGCATCCTCCACCTGCTGTCCTCTCCATTGAACCTTCAATGAAGCTATATCCTTAGACCTCAGCTTTCTGACCTGACGACCCAAAATAGTCACTAGCTCTACCTCATATGACATATCACCCTCGAGCTGAACCGTGCTGAAGTCCAAAACATGAGACGGGTTGCCAACATACTTCCGGAGCATCGAAACATGGAACACCGAAAGAATACTCAATATGCTAGGAGGCATAACAAGTCTATAAACCCCCTCCCCAATCCTCTGAAGCACCTCAAATGGCCCAATGAACCGGGGACTCAGCTTTCCCCTCTTTCTGAACCTCATAACACCCTTCATGGGTGAAACCTTCAGCAACACCTTCTCCCCAACCATGAAAGACACATCTCGAACCTTCTAATCCGCATAACTCTTCTGACTAGACTGTGCCGTGCGAAGCCGCTCCTGAATCAACTTCACCTTACCCAATGCATCCTGAACCAAATCTGTGCCCAATAGCCTAGCCTCGCCCGGCTCAAACCAACCAACCGGAGATCTGCACCTCCTACCATATAGGGCCTCATACGGATCCATCTGGATACTCGACTGATAACTATTATTATATGCAAACGCCGCGAGTGGCAGAAACTGGTCCCCATGAACCCCCAAAATCAATGACACAGGCACGCAACATATCCTCCAAAATCTGAATAGTATGCTCCGACTTCCCGTCGGTCTGAGGATGAAACGCCGTGCTCAACTCAACCTGAGTACCTAACTCCCTCTGCACGGTTCTCCAAAACTGAGATGTGAACTGAGTACCTTTGTCAGAAATGATAGAAACTGGAACCCCATGCAATCGGACAATCTCCCTGATGTAAATCTCAGCTAACCGCTCCGAAGAATAAGTAGTACCAACAGGAATGAAGTGCACGTACTTGGTTAGCTGACCCACAATAACCCATATAGCATCAAACCTCCTCAAAATCCGTGGAAGCCCAACTACAACGTCCATGGTGATCCGCTCCCACTTCTACTCCGGAATATCTAATCTCTGAATCAATCCACCCGGTCTCTGGTGATCATACTTGACCTGCTGACAGTTGAGACACCGAGCCACGAACTCAACAATATCCTTCTTCATCTGCCTCCACCAGTAGTGTTGTCTCAGATCCTGGTACATCTTCGCGACACCCGTATGGATGGAGTACCGCGAACTATGGGCCTCAACTAGAATCAAGTCTCGAAGTCCATCCACATTGGGCACGCAAATCCGGCACTGCATCCTCATGACCCCATCATCACCAATAACCAAATCCCTGGCATCACCACGACAGACCCTGTCCTGAAGAACGAGCAAGTGTGGATCATCATACTGGCGTGTTCTAATCTGATCATAAAGAGAAGACCTGGAGGATACACAAGCCAATACCCGCGGGGGATCTGATAGATCCAATCTAACCAACTGACCCACTAAATCCTAAACATCAAGTGCTAAAGGTCGCTCTGCTGCTGGAAGGTAGGCTAGACTCCCCAAACTCTCTGCTCTGCGACTCAGGGCATCAGCCATTTGGCCTTCCCTGGATGATATAGAATGGTAAGGTCATAATCCTTGAGAAGCTCCAACCATCTCCTCTGACGCAAATTCAGATCCTTCTGCTTAAACAAATGCTGCAAACTACACTGATGAGTGAAAATCTCACAATGCACTCCATACAAATAATGACGCCAGATCTTCAAGGTGTGGACACTAGCTGCTAGCTCAAGATCGTACACTGGATAATTATTCTCGTGCACCTTCAACTGTCTGGACGCGTAGGCAATCACCCTACCGCCCTGTATTAAAATCGCTCCAAGTCCAACTCTCTAGGCGCCACAGTAAACTGTATAAAAACCTGAACTCGTAGGCAAAACCAATATCGGAGCTGTAGCCAAAACTAAATTGAGCTTTTGAAAGATCTCCTCACACTCCTCATGCCACCTGAACTGATCACCCTTCTGGGTCAGCCTGGTCATAGGTGCTACAATGGATGAAAATCTCTCTACAAAACGGCGATAGTACCCGGCCAAACCAAGGAAAATGCGAATCTCGATGGCTGATGACAGTCTAGGCCAGCTCTGACTGCCTTTATCTTCTTTGGATCAAACTGAATACCCTCACTGGACACCACGTGACCCAAGAACGCCGCTGGTTTAGGATTTGGGGTCGTGACAAGTCGGCGCAAGGCTCCAAACATGCTTACATCCCAAGTATAGCAATAGTTTTTGAATACAATTTAACATATGATTTAGAGTAAAATACGCAACTCAATAGTTGCTGCGGAAAGGACCAAGTCCAAATCCAAAAATCAGTGCACGCCACACACTCGCCATCCGACATGTGCGCCACTCTAAAAATAGTGAGAAAATACGAAGTCCGGGGTTTCATACCCTCAAGATAAGATTTATAGTCATTACTTACCTCCACCCAGGACAAAATACTAATCTGCGATGCTCTTGCCCCTCGAATCGGCTAATAACTGCTCCGAATCTAACCAAAACCAGATTAACATCATCAATATACGCTAAAGGAACAAAGCCTAATCGAAATCAATCAATTTAAAGCACAATTCCCAGAATTGGCCAAACCTGAGCCTCGGGCCCAAGTCTCGGAATTCGATAAAAATTACATCACAAGAATCCTTATCCCTTCCCCAGTCTACACATTAAAATGTATCAAAATCCAAGCACAAACAACCCCTAAATTCCTTAATTACAAGTCTCAATTTCCCAAGCCCTAAACCCCCAATTTATGTCATTTAATCCACTAAATCCTAATCCGTCACATAATAACATAGAATCAAGTTTATAGTCCGAGAAACTTACCTCCACTGAAGACCCTCGAAATCCTCCTTCAAATTGCTATCAAATTGGCTCAACCCGCATGAAAAAATGAAGAAAAATCCAAAATTTCGCGGAGGCACATATTTATACTTCCTGCCCAGTTAAACCGCACATGCGGCCAAAATCTCGCACCTGCGGACCCGCTCCTGCGGTCGCAGGTAAGTCCAAATTCCGCACCTACAACTCCTTTTCCGCACCTGCGACTCCGCAAGTGAGGTACCACGTCCGCATCTGCGATCCCTCACTTAGCTGCCCAAATTCTGCATCTGCGGATTCCCTTCCGCTTCTGCAGGCCCGCATCTATGACTTCCCATCCGCAGGTGCGACCACACCAGTAAAATGGCACCATCAGCAACTTTACTGCAAATTCCTAAGTCCAAACCTCCATTAACCATTCAAAATCAAGCCCGAGCCCCTCGAGACCACAACCAAGCATACCAACACATCCCATAACCTCATTCAAACTTAGTCGAGCCTTCAAAACTCCAAAAATAACGCAAAAATACCAAAATCACATCAAATTCAAGCCTATGAACTTTGAAACTTCTAAATTCCTCCAATGATGCCGAAACTAACCAAAACACATCCGAATGACCTGAAAATTTGTACACATATCCAAAATGACATTACGAACCTGCTTTAACTTCCAGAATTCCATTCCGACCCCGAAAACCTATTTTCCCCTGCCGACCGAAAATCGCCAAAAACTAACTTTCGCCAATTCAAGCCTAATTCTACACCAAACATAAAAATTTCATTCTGAACATACTCCTAAATCCCAAATCACCTAATGAAGCTATCCGAGCCATAAGATATACATTCCTAGGTCGTTTACCAATAAGTTAACTCCCAGTTGGCTTTTCCAACTATTAAGCCAATTTAAGAGACTAAGTGTCTCAGTTCTCACCATGACCACTCCGAACCCGCACCAACCGACCCAATACAACATAAATAGGCTAAGCAACATATGATAAAGCAGAAACGAGGGAAACGAGGCTAATTTCATAGAACGACCGGCCGGATCGTTACACATACTAACACAATACCTGTGATCACTGCGTTTGAAGCAACAGCCTCTGGCCTGGCAGGGAAAGCATAACATCGATCCTGATCTCCACCTGATTAGCCTCCCTTTCTAGGGCGACCTCTAGCTGCTTGAGCCCCATCCCGAGCTGGCTGAGAGGGTGGTGAAGTAACTGGTGTGGAAGTCATAGCCTGGGACCTTTTCTGTGGACCCCTACTCAATAACCTGGGGAAATCTCTCTTGAGATGGCTCAAATCTTCACACTCGTAGCAACCTTTCCTAACGGGCTGCTGACCCTAATAACCCGAGGAACTTCTGGTAGAATATTAGGAAGGTGAAGCATGGCAAGAACAGTGTGCTAGTAACGCACTGAATGATGACTGACCCGAATGAGCACTGTAAGAACCATGGCTATTTGCTGCACCGCGATGAACCAGATGAGCCATCTAAGAGGGACTATAAGGGCGACCCCTGTTGTGATAGGACTTCCCTCCAGAAGAAACACTACCGAACCTCCCGAACCATGAGGCTTCTTGGCCTCCCTCTCGTCATGCTCCTGATAACAAACCTGCTTAAGTCGTCTGGAAATATCAACCACCTCGACGAACGTAGAACCTGATGTAATATCTTGAGTCATAGAAAAGCGCAGTCCATAGTTGAGGCCATCAACCTTCTAATCCTCTCCCTCTCTGTGGGAACAAACCAGATTGTGTGACAAGCCAACTCTGAAAATCTCATCTTGTACTGGGTCACGGACATACCCTTCTAGCGTAGCTGCTCAAACTGCCTACTCAACTCCTCTTTATAGGTCGGCGGTACAAACTTCTCCAAGAAGAGAACGGAGAACTTTTGTCATGTAAGGGGTGCAACACCGGCTAGTTTGCTCCCCTCATAGGCCTCCCACCATCTGAAGGCTGCCCCTGATAGCTGAAAAGTAGTGAATGAGTCCCCACTAGTCTCCAGAATACTCGTCGTGCAAAGATTCTGCTGGCACCTATCCAAGAAGTTCTGGCATCCTCTAACTCAGCCACACTGAATGATGGAGGCTTGAGCCTCCCAAACATCTCTAGTCTCTTCTGCTCCTCGTCACTCATAATGGGACCCACCTGGGCCTAAGTCGCTGCAACCGGCTGGGATGGTAGTACCCCCGGTGTCTGAAGTCCCTGAACTACTTGCTTTGGAGTACGGGCACCAGGAGTCTGAGCACCTCTCATGGCCTAAGAAGTGGCTGGTGCGGCTGGAACTGAAACTGCCTGAGCAAGGTTAGTGCATACCGTCAATATCTGGGCCAAAACCTCCTGAAGGCTTGGAATCACAATTGGCACAGCCGGTGCCTGAGCTGGCCCCACCAGCTCAACCACATCTTGAATCTGCTCCTGAGCTAGAGCAACTGGTGGGTCTACAGGTGCTGCTCTAGCTGCTGTACGAGCTGCACCTCGGCCTCTACCGCGACCCCATCATCTCGCAGCCTTAGCTAGTGGTACTAGTGTCCGTCTGCCCGATTTGGTATCACGTGTCCTCACTATATGTGAGAGAATAGAATAATAGAAGTTTAGTTTCCGGATTCAACAAATTCGTACGACAAGAAGAAAATAAAGTGATATTTTCTGAATGGTTCAGTAGCCTTTCGAAGATAAGTACAGACGTCTCCATGATCTGCAAGACTCTACTAAACCTTCTCATGACTCGTAATACCTATGAACCTAGGGCTCTGATCCTAACTTGTCATGACCAAAATCCCAACCCAACGTGATAGTGCCTAACACGCCGGCTAGGCAAGCCGAAACAAGATAACGAAGGCAAAATAATATCGAAATTCATAGAAATAGCATAAATCTGAAGTCTCAATATAATAGAAACTTCTAATACAACGCAAATCCCCTAGAAAATGGTAAGTACGGAGTCATGAGCTACAACAACATGATACGAGTCTGAAACTGAGTAATAAGTACATTGTCTGAACTATAACAATAGTATGAAAGGAAAAAGGCAAGTCAAATTGCGACTAAGGATGCGACTCTACCTCACTTCTAGCAGATAGTCCGGAAAGCAACCTACTGTTGATAACTGGTCCCTACACCTAGATCTACATAATTAAGTGCAGAATGTAGTTGATTACAACCGACCAATGTACTCAATAAGTATCGTAAATAAACATGCCAATGTAAAAAAAGCACAAATTATTAATGATACTAGCTATCACCAGTGTAGTTTCATCTTTAATTCATGTACAGAACAATATTGAAATCAAATCATCAAGTTTAGTAAGAAAATGTCTGTGTGCATGTGTACAATTTCTCAAATACTCTACTCAGACAATATCTTCACATATAAAGTTGATATGCATTTAAATAAGATAAATGATTAAGGAAATTTGCAAGTAAAGATGAAATGCAAAACCCAACAACACACTGGCCAAATTCCCTTACTTTTACATATCTGATCCAAACCACTGATCAATATTTCCAATATTCGCGTGTACACCATCAAAAGAGAAATATGAGAGGGTGAACCTAGGGGAATAGATCCTTATCCACACGCAAGCACGACTAATTCAACGTGTTGCCAGCCTGGCCTGATCACATGCTCAATATCATAACTCGCCCGGCGTGGTCACAAGCATAACAATACAATTCGCCGGGCGTGGTCACGGGAATATCAACACAATCCGCACATCGTGGTCACATGCATAATAACATAATTTGTTTGGCGTGGTCACAGGCATATCGACACAGTTCTCCCGATGTGGTCACAAGCATCCAGTCCAATCACATCATACAGGAGCAAATAAAAAAGTATACATGTATGAAATGAGTGAATAACAAATCTCATGCTCCTGGACTGGCATAAACGACATGCTAAAGTGTAGTCATGTGCAAGTGTACTATCATAGCTCAAACCGGCAATTTTCATCAAAGAATAACATCAATAGATTCATTTAGGGATTAAAACCCTATGTGTTCTCAAACATGGCCCAAATAGTTCACAAAATGTCACAAATGTGCGAAGCATTATAGCTTAAGGTTTAATAGTCAAATTCTAGGCTTATGAGAGCACGAGCTTAACCCTAACATGAATAAATAATCTCGGTGCCCGCACATGGGTCCATCCCTACTCAAGTGCGCACCCAATGGCATGTAGCAATCACAACAATTCAAGCAACTAGTGTCTCAATCGAGTTTAAATAAGATACTTACCTCAAACAAATCAAATCACTCCACTAGCAAGCCCTTCCCACACATATCGACCTTGTAAGGCTCGAATCTATCAAAATATAACGTATTACTATCAATAAAAGCTATAGGAATTGATTCCAAATGATAAAGCTAAGATCTTTAACCAACATCAAAAAGCCAACCCAAAAGTCAACCTCGGGCCCATGTCTCGGAATCCATCAAAAGTTACAAAACACGAACACCCATTCAATAACGAGTCCAACCATACCAAAATTACCCAATTCCGACATCAAATCACTCAAATCCCCAAATCTTACTCTCCAATCCCTAATCCAAAATTCCCCAAATTTCACCTTAAAAACACATAATCTAGGTGGGAAATTCAACGGGTATTCAGTTAATAGATAAAAACAACCAACAGTGGCTTACCTCTTGAAATCTCGTGAAACCCATCCTGAACATCGCCCCCAACCAAGCTTGCAAAGTCCAAAAATGAGAAAATAGCTCAAACCCTTGACCTTAAGAATCTGCCAGTCATCTCGCACCTGCGGTTCACTTATCCGCTTCTGTGGCTCCGCAGTTGCGGCCAAATATCCGCTTCTACGATTTTCCTTGAAGGTCTCTACCTTCACTTATGTGGACCAGATTCTGTGTCTATGGAGTAACACCTGCGAACTGGGCTTCGCTTCTGCGGAAACACCTGCCTCACGCCACTTCACACCTACGCATCTCTTTCCCACATCTGCGATCTCGCAGGTGCGGCTAAAACTTCGCACCTGCGCATGCCCTCTACCCAGAAAAATTCCGCACCTGCGATGCCGAACGCGCCTTTGCGGTCTTGCACCTGCGACCAAATCCTTCGCAAGTGCGATTGCACCAGACCTGGTGCACTTCAGCAATTTCTCAAGTTCAAACTCATTCCGATTTCAACCCGAATCATCCCCGAAGCCCCAGGACCCCATCCAAACATACCAACATGTTCTAAAACACGATACGAACTTAGACGAGGCCTCAAATCACATCAAACAATATCAAAACACGAATCGCACCCCAATTCAAGCCTATTGAAACTAATGAATTTCCAACTTCTACAATCGATGCCGAAACCTATCAAAGCAACTACTATAGACCCCAAATTTTTCACATAAGTCATAAATGACACAATGGAACTATTCCAACTTTCGGTACCAAAATCTGCGCCCGATAATCACAAAGTCAACCCTTGGTCAAACTTCTCAACTCTTCCAACTTTTGCCAATTCAAACCAAAATCATTTACGGACCTCCAAATTAATATCCGGACACACTCCTAAGTCTAAAATCACCATACGAAGCTATAATAACCATCAAAATTTCGTTCCGAAGTCAATTACACATAAGTCAACATCTGGTCAACTCTTTCAACTTAGACTTCTAACCTTGTGAGTAAGTGTCCCAACTAATTCTGAAACATCCCGGGAACTAAACCAACCACCCCGGAAAGTCACATAACAATAAATGAGCATAAAATAAGCAATAAACATGGCTATAATACTCAAAACGAGCGGTCGGGCCATTCTATTAATATTTTCTACCATTGTTCTCAAACTTGTGACAACTCCTTCACACATATCATTTTATGACATTTATATATTTGACATGAATTCTTTTTTTTTTTTTGCAGCACCCGTCAAAAGAACACTTCTTAGTACTATATTATATGTTTTCTCTAAATCGATGAAGTTCCTTCTTTTTCTCCCTATATATCTTCATCAATTTTCTTAGTAAAAACATAGCCTCTAAATTCACCTATATAAGTGTTTACAGTAAAAACCAGTATAAAGAGTAGGATAAATAAGGAAGCAACACGTCTCAAGGATGACTAGTCAGTAGTGACTCAACCATGATGATACTGGATACAAATCTGTGGCTGGATAAGAGACAATTCAAGATATGACCATTATAGAAACGCTACAGAGACCCCAAAGAATCCTCTGACTTTTATTAGTCTTTGTTAGGATTAATTTACTTTTAATTACCTTTTATTAAGAAATAATATTGGTAATTAAGGGGGCATAATTGGTAATCATGCACCCTATAGCTCTAGTATAAATAACTGCCTTCATTTTATAGTATATCAAGAAATACTAATAGCAAAAGACTAATATTCTTTCTCTCATTTTTTTAAGCTCTATACAAGTGTGCTCGAGATTTTCCAATTATTATTAACTCGGTGAGAACATTCTGAAGATCAGGCTTGTCTCTTCTTTAATTATACTTATTTACTCTGTTTGCACTTTCTTATTTTACTTATAAGATTAATTTAATCCACGTGTCTATAAACCACATTACAAGTTTACAAGTCTATAGACAATTGTGGTATTATTTTAATATGTTCATCATTTACTAATGTACTTGAAGCTTTTCTGTTGTAAGAATAAAACAACTATGACACGCAATGATGTCAACAACTCCCTCAATGTTGGAATAAACAAAACGAAGAGCCCATGGACAATCTCCATGATGGAAATCAGCATGATGGTTCAACCAGTGAAACCCGTCTCGGTGGGAAAGAGTCAACTCCTAACTGGGTAGAAATAAATACTAGGGCGGCAAGGAATCCTACTCTTGATTATATGAATAATGAACCTTTCCCGATATTGTTAAAGTTTTGAGAGCACAATCGAGATCATGAATTATCTCTCAAGACAGGACCAGATAATGACTGAGCTTCCACAAGCAATATCGGAGGCTTCAAATAATCCAAATGGTGGAGTTCGAGTTCCTCCAGGCATGCCAATAAGTCAAACGATCGCGAGAACATGAAACGTTGCTGCAAAAGGAGAGTTTAGATCAAACTACAACTAAGCGGGTGGAACAGGCAATGGATTTGGAAATGAGAACAATGTCGATGATCATTTCGAAGTCGAACTCATGAGGTGTATGAGAGAAATAAATTCTCTAATTGATCAAAATGCTAATGAATTTCATGCCTGGTTGGATTAGATCTCGGGGGCACCTCCATTCCTAAAGGGCCCCGATTTGAAAAAGTATTTTCAGTTGCCTTCGAACCAAGTGCAGCTCCAAAGTTGATTCCAAAAAGATTCAAGATGCCGGATATTCAAAAATACGATGGAACATTGTATCCGTAGGAATACATAACAACCTACGCCACAACTGTGAAGGGAAATAATTTGGTTCCATATGAGATGGGATCAGTTTTCCAAAAGAAATTTGGTGGAACCCTGACAAAAAGGGCATTAACATGGTATTCACTTTAACCTGAATACTCAATTGATTCTTTTGAAATGCTTGCAAATTCTTTCATTAAAGCTCACGCTGGAGCGAGAAAAGTTCAAGCTAGGAAAGCAGATATTTTCAGAATCACTCAAGGAGACTCAGAGTTACTATGAGAGTTCGTGATCCGGTTCCAAAAGGAGAGAATGTTGTTACCGACAGTATTAGATGAATGGGCAATAAAAGCATTTACCAAGGGTCTCAATCCCTTAAGCTCCAACACTTCAAGGAAGTTGAAGGAGATTTTATTGGAATTTTAAGCAACAACTTGGGCAGATATTCATAACAGGTACGGGTCAAAGAATCGTAGAAGATGACTAGGTAATTACTTCGACATCTTCTACAGCCCGGAATCAAGGTCAACTGAACTTTGATTGAAGGCATTCCAGTTACTAGTTTGAGCCATACCAATTAGGATCACAGATTGACAGGAGGTAGGGACGTTCCCACAGCGAGTCGCCCGAAAATAACTAGTAATGTCTACGAACGCCGGGAATTGGTGCATCAGAGCAGTAGAAACTGCAACAATAAGTACCGAAAGAATCTGAAGATGGCTTTAGAGGTGTCTGTACGGGATACCGGAGATAGCCTGAACTAGCTCCGAAATAAATAAAAGGACCGAGGACTGCTAGATAAATGACTAGGGACTGCTAGATTAGCCCCATGAAAAAAAATTAGAGGAATCAGAATAAAAAATTGGCTAGACCCAATAATTATCAGCCCGACCACAATTCTCCTACAAGATATTTTTGTTCATTTCCTGTAAAATATCATCTATGCAAAGTTATAAAAGCTTGTCTACGTCTACGCAATGGAATGAAGCAAAACTTGTACTTTCTAAAAGATTATCGTATATGTCTGAATGAACAAAATCTTTGTTAAATTTTACTCACACTTAAAAAGAAAATAAGGATTACGAATTCAAACAATTGTGTCCGGATAACAGGAGACGTCCTCTTCCTAAGAACCGTAAACATAAGGGCCCTCTGTTATGAAGCCATTCAATCAAAAGGATAAGTCAGGTTTCTTGTTTCCCGATCTTAAAGTTAACCAGAAGCATTAAATTCTCGGATTTCATTAAAATCAGAAGTACAAAATTCCTGGTTATTTACATCCCCTGTCTCTAAGGCTCTGAGGTTATAAAAGTTTTGGGTACAATTAAAAATCCAAGAGTCAAAACTCAAAGAAAAATTTTCGGGTAAAACTACAAATCTAAGAGTCAACATTCAAAGATTAAAAGTTTCGGGTAAACACTAAAAACCCGAGATCAAGCTTTATGTGACGATAGTACTGCTTCAGCACCAATCAATCATTGACGAATGAAAAATAAGTAGCAAAGTTGTCATCCGAATCCCTAAGTTCTGCATTCTTTTTTCCTTCGTCCGATATTTGTCCCAATTGAGATTTTCCGACAAGGTTTTTGATGAGACATTAGCGAGGGGGAGAAGGATAAAATCTTCCACATCCCGGTCACATCACATTGAGTAACCGAAAAGTATGGGGTTATCTGTATACGGTAAAAACCGGTCTCAATAGTTGGATAAATTAAGAAGCAACACGTGTCAAGGATGGCCGTCAACAGTAAATCAACCATGGTGGCACTGGATACAAATCTGTGGCACAAAAATGGACAATTCAAGATATGACCGTTATATAAACGTTACAGAGATCCCAAGATTCCTCCAACTTTTATTAGCCTTTATTAGGCTTTATTACCTTTTATTATAGCGTTAATACTGATAATTAAGGTTGCATAATTTGTAATCATGCACCTTATAACTCTAGTATAAATAGAGGCTTTCATTCAATTATGAAACATCAAGAAATACTAATAGCAAAAGACTAGTATTTTATCTCTCATTCTTTTACGCTTTATACAAGTGTGTTCGAGATTTTTCAATTATTATTGATCCCAATAGGAATATTCTGAAGTCACACTTTCCTCTTCTTCAATTATCCTTATTTACTCTATTTGCAATTTCATATTTTACTTTATCGGATCAATTTAATCTACGTGTCTATAAATCACATTACATATTAGCTGCACCATTTTTCTGGTAAATAATAAGTTCAAATTGGTTCTCTATCACTTCGATTTCATTACGAATCAAAATGTAGTTTCATGGCTATTGAAATCCATACAAAATTAGCTATAATACAAGATTAAAAACAAAAGTATCAACAACAGAAGGATTTACATATGGTGGTGTACACTGATGAGAGCAATTACAAAAATACAGATGAGAAATCTCTGAAAGTAGAACACAAAGAAAAGAAGAGGAGAAAGAAGAAGAAACAACAAAAATTTCACTGATAATAATAACTATATGTAGATATATATACTTGTTTAAATGAAGGTTTACATAACTTTTTGTAGTCTCCAGAGCTTGTGTTCTTGGGAAATGAACCACAAAAAATATTGCTTCATAATTTTCACCACAAACAATAGTTTTCCAACTATGAACTCTTCATTTGCAAAGTTTGGAACATAGCATTTGAATCTCTATAGTGTTGTTGGGATTAGACAAAATATAAGTCCCATTTTTATGATTAGATGTGCACGTCATGTTTAATTGGTTCCCTAGCTGGGTGGTCTGCAAAAAGAAAGTCACATAAATAAATTTTAAGAGGCTACCCAACTTAAAATTCAAAGAAAAATGCAAGAAAAAGGGGTTTTTTATTTTTTTAAAGCAATTCTAAGATTAAAAAAAAAGTAGAAGAGAGAATTTACCGCACAACGTGCTTCAGTACAGGACCATAGAGGGGTTGGTACACAACTTAAGTAATGACACCAAGAGCAATGTGCATTACCATCAAATCCACTTGTTAGAAGAATTAGGCCAAGGATAAACCTACACAATAAATGAAACCATTACTATCATATTTTTTAAAACAAGAGAATATTATTCTCCGAATTAACTTTGTATTCGCCGATAAATTAAAAAAGTTGCATTATAAGGTCAACCGAAAGATATTTTAGATAACTCTCCATAAAAGTATTCCTTTAAAAATAAGTCATGTTACCTGCTACAATAAGTAAACTGACCTATATTGTCGAAGTATACAAGTAGAACTTATATTCGTCAAGAACACTAGAAATTAACAACATTACTTACCCAGTTAAAAAAATTGCTAATGACATAATCAATAGTATGTACTGATAAATCTTGTACTTGGACTTTTTTGATGCCGCAAAATAACCAGAAGGTGCTCTTTTTTTATCAACCCATCCAAATTGTGGACGAATCAAAAGGACACAACCAAGAAGAAATCCAGTTATAAATCCTCCAAGATGTGCAAAATTGTCCACATGAGGAAGAATTCCAACAGCTAGATTTATCGCAATTATGAGGAGCAGAGTAAGCAGTGTTGCCAACTGTTTTGACAAAAACAAGTTAATTAGTCAGTTTGCCATAGGTACCAAAGGAAATGTGAAGTTTGGCTAGCCAAATTATACTAGAGCTCAAATTTTTCATATTGACAATTTGAAAAGAAAATTACATTAGGAAAAAGGTCTAAATGTACTCATCTACAATACGAAATATTAAAGTTTACGATTTGACGTATTTTGGGGTCATTCATACTCTTAATGTTAGCAAATCATCATTTATTTGCTCTCAGCGTGAATTGGATGAATTTCATATGTCAAAATATTTCGAGAAAAGAGGACTTTTGACTTTGCTTTAAATATCCTATATATACTTTAGGATGGAGTTTCGTTAAAATCAAGGGCAAATACGAATAACACCAAACTCATTTGCTAACGACAAGGGTACTAATAACTCCAAAGTATAACAGCGGATAAAATGAAGATACTCCGTATGGTAAATGTATATCTCTACTGCTGTTACACTCTACACTATAAAGTCAATGATAGCTATAAGTAATCGTCCATATTAAGTGAGATTTATTAATATGAAAACAAAACAGATTACCTGCTATATATAAGAAACTAAAATACACGAATATAGTGAAAAAAAATACTCCACGCAATCAATCTGTATAAGCTAAATCTATTATTCAGAGAGTTTAAATCATACCTTATTTTCATATAATGTCCAATTTGTGATAAGTTCAGATAGCATAGCTCCAAGTAAACCAAACAATGCACCAGAAGCACCAACAGAGATTTTTTTCCTCACAAACAGAGCTGATAATAGACTCCCTCCAACCCCAGCCAAAACATAAAGCGGACCAATTCTCACTAGAAAAACAAATAGTAGAAGTTAGAAAGTAATTATGGCAATACTATTAAAATAAAGGTTTAACTTATATACTCTTAAGTATAAAAAAATTCTACATGTTGTAGCCAGTGGCTAAGTCAGAAAATTTAGTAAAAACGTTCAAGGGTATTCAAGATTTGATATCATTGTATAAAAAGCAATATTTAATATATATCGACAACATTTTTCCAGTGAAAGGTATTCATCTGACCACCTTTCGCTAGTTACAGTTCCGACCCGCCCATGGTTGTAGCCGGTAAGTATTTTTCAAGTTACTTATTTCATCAATTATGAATAGTTAAGTTGATAATCTGGAAGTGTAAAAATTCTTTTACGTACCAAATCCAAACTCTTGCTCAAGCCGAATACCTACAAATAACAAGCTCAACATATTGGCAGCAACATGAAATACACCAGCATGTAACCACATGCAAGAAAGTAATCTCCATAATTGACGACCTTCAACCACTTTTTTCACATCAAGAGCACCCAACTTTTGTAACCTATAAGAATAAAAATAATGAGCATGTCATTAGAACTTTACATTCTTCAAAAACCCTTGATCAAGTGAAAAGGTTACACACAGAGTGGTGTACACATGATTTTGTGCAAACAGTATCGGCCTATTATACTAATTCGACTTGTAAATGAGTTTGAGCTAATTAGGACTATCTTGGTTCTACAATTTTACTTTGTCTCAAATTGATGTTTACGTTGCTTTATTTTTCAAGAGAAGTCGGCACATATATATGCATACAATTTTATTTTTTTTTTTGTTGAGAAAATACATTTAAATAAACACACGTAATAATTTCTTCTTTCCATGATACCCCTTTATTTCTAAACGGTGTCTCTGCCACGGAATTGCGTTGCTTTACGTATAAAATATGTATAATGATAACTCTAATGATTTGTGAATGAGCTAATATATCAAAAGAAATGATGATCAACATTTATTTAACCTTGAAAATCAAGTAAAATAAAATGCAGAAAGGGACTTACGTTGTCGTGGAGGGACCAAGTAAAGGGTTCTCATGGACATCTTGAAATGCATAACGACCAAAGATCTCTCTTCCAAAACAATTTTGACTATTACGAGGACAATCATTTACGTACATAACAAGGACAAAAAGAACGACATTGACAATAGCAACAATAGGTACTAGCCATGGAAACCATTTTGTATAGGGCTGATAATTAGGCGGCGGGACCGGAGGACGAGAGTGTTGGTTAGAATAATGTGCAGGGTACCGATCCGGACCACTGTGCCGAGGTTGAACTTTGATCGTGTCGAGGTCCGACTCCGGCGAAGAATTACTCGACGGAGTCCTCCTTCCCATAATGTTGCCTTGATCAAAGAACAAAACGGGGAGGAAAAAGGAGAGAAAAGAAATGAGGGGTTATTAATTTTTATGTGAGAAAGTCCATTGGTTGATGTGAAACATAGGAGGAGAATACTACTAAGTTTTTGGAGAGAGCCTATAGTAATAGAAGGAGAAATGAGATCTATTTTTACACAAGATGAGGGGTCCAATTTGGTTTAATTATTATACTCAATATTATGAATTGTTTCAAGTTGGCCTACAATTTTAAATTTTTATATTCAACTAGATATTTAACTGATCATCAAAAGCACAAAAGGGTTTTCAAAACTCACACTATAATATTGTACCTTTTTCAACGTAAATACCATTTGAATCGTGATTTGCGAACTCTTAATCATTTCTACAAGTTTTAGTATATGTATAGATAGATGGTATATAGACTGGTTGCATGAATTATATTCTAACTCAAAACTTTTCACGATAAAAGATGGCGATATTTCTGGAACACAGTGGCTTTGACGTAGCTAATAAGCTACGGATTCAATCGAACGTAGTATTTTCACCATAGAATATAGTAATGTATGTGAAAAATTGGGGTGCGATTCGTGATTCCGATTTTGTTTTATGTGATTTGAGGCTTCGACTAAGTTCGTATCCTGTATTAAAACGTGTTGGTATGTTTGGATGGGGTCCCGGGGGCCTCGGGAGAGACTCGGATTGATTTCGGATTGATTTTGGACTTAGGAACTTGGCTGAATTTTTCTTATGCCTGGTGTGATCGCACCTGCGAAAATGGGACTGCAGAAGCGACAAAAGGACCGCAGGTGCGGAGGCTGGCTAAGCTGGGCAGAAGTTGCAGATGCGAGGCAATTTACGCATCTACGAGCCTGCAGGTGCGCGAGAAGTTCCGCAAAAGCGGACCTGAGGTAGGAGAGGTTGAGTCGCAGAAGCGGACCCACAGAATCGGGATTTGGCCGCAGAAGCGGCATGTCAGGACTTTGATGATTTTTCGCAGAAACGAGACTTCTTCCGCAAAAGCGGAACCGCATGTGCGATGGTTGAGCCCGCATAAGTGAGATTGCTGGGTAGCGTTTAATATCGAAGGGTTAGGTTGATTTTCTCATTTTTGGGATTTTGAAGTTCGGGCTAGAGCGATTTTTGGAGAAGTTCCTACATAGATTGAAGAGGTGAGTGACTTCTAATTATATTTGTCCATAAATATTGAATATCCATTGATTTTTACACCTAGATTATGTGTGTTTGAGATGAAATTTGGGGGATTTTTGGTCTATGGATTGGAGAGTAAGATTTAGGGATTTGAGGGTCGAATTGTGGCTAGAGTTGGATGATTTTGGTATTGTTGGACTCGTAATTGAATGGATGTTCGGATTTTGTAAATTTTGTCGGGTTCCGAGGCGTGGGTCCGGGTTGACTTTTTGAATTTGGTTAAAGATCTTAGCTTTATCGTATGGAATCGATTCTTATAACTTGTATTGATTATATAAGTGATTTTCGATTAGATTCGAGTTCTTCGGAGGCCGATTCACGAGGCAAGGGTTTGTTGGAGCATTGGTTATGGACTTTGAGGTAAGTAACACTTCTAAACTTGACACTGAGGGTATATATCCCTGGAAATTATGTTATTTGGGTTGTGTTGGGGTGACACACATTATAGGTGATGGGTGTATGGGCGTGTACCGTGATAATCATGATCTAGTTGATTCCTTACACTATGTTGATATCAAGTCTTGTTTGATTTGTGTAATCCCTACTTGTTAGAGTAATTGGACTGTGATTCATGTTAGAAATCATGTTTAGACTATATGCTTATCCGGTTAAGATCTAATGATGTTATTTCTGCTGTTTTGAGTTATCTACTTTAACTGCAATTATGTACTCGGTCATGATCCTTCATTTGTATTTCATATCTCGGTCTCTATTATTATTTACTGTTATATCAAATATTGTAATTGGCTGGGCTGAGTAGTACGAGGTTGTGAGCCTTGATACTTGTGAGACTGATCACTGAGGTGGGCCTGAGAGATGGATTGTGAGAGTTATTATGGATCGGGTTGCACACCACAGCAGGCCTTATTGGCTTATTTATTATTGTGGATCGGGGTGCACGCGCATCAGGCCTTTGATGGTAGGCTAGAAATCCGTGTTTTAGTCATAGTTTGCATTCTAATTACCGTATTTTACTTGTGTTTGAGCAGTGTATTGCACTTATTATGTATTTTATACCTTGTAGGAAGTGATTCCGAGTTAAAAAGATAATCAAGAGCTAAATCGAACAAGTTGGACCGTTGAATTCTGAGTAAAATTCCAAGGAATTAAACCGGGTTCGGGGTTCGGGAGCCAAGTCTGGATGTCAAAAATTGAAGAAAGCGAATTACTCTGGATAACTATTACTGCCGCTCCGCATGGGACGGCACATGTCACGGCGCACCTGTACAAATTTATCAGAGTATTTTCGTGTTTCAGCTTGGAAAGGGTAGTTTCGTTCGGGCCCACTTCTACATGGTATACATACACTAAAAAAGACGTTTTTGAAGAGACTTTTGACCTGGAAGCCTTGGGAGAGCATTGGAGGCTACAAGACACAAGATTTCATCATCTTTCCATCAATTCAATACGGGAGTTTGGATTGTAATATTAGATTGATGCTTTCTTACTCTTTAATTCTATTTGTGTTGATTTTCTCCATATCTATGGAGTAGTTTACCTTAGGGTTTGACATAATTTGGTGACTTGGTTGTGGTTTATGGATTTGACTGCTATTTAATTGCTTGAATTTATTGGAAGAGCTTTAATATTAGTTGTGATTTTATTCTTTATAGTGTTTAATCGAAAGAGAAATATCTTACTGAATATTATTGCAATGTATGCCTTAATTTATTTTGGTGATTCTTTAAAGTAATCGAGAGAGCTTTTTGAGTTACTGTTTAAATTAAGATTGAGAAATATTCGCGAGAAGTTTCTCTTAGATCATTCCTACCAATAGATTCTTGTAAATTTCACCGCACTTCACATTAGTTTATTTGAAAGATTTATATTTAATAGAGAGAGGAGTCTAAATCAGAAGTATAAACTAATCACCTATTGAATTCGTGAGAATCGATCTCAAGAGTGAAAAATAACAGTGTCATATCTAGGATAGCAGTCTTGCACCTATCATGTCAAAACCCTTTTTCTTCACGTTGATACTAATCCATGGCTTTATACTCTAGTTCTCTATGATCAATTGTTAATTTCCTTAATTTTAGTAGTTAATTTTAATCCATACTTATTCCAATCAAAGTGTTAATCATCCTGAATAACATTTAACTAGAAATTACTGTAACATTATTTAAATTCAATCCATGTGGAGCCGATAATTATACTACACTATCTTTGGCTAGCGAGCATGAATTTCGTTTTGTGTTTTGCGCTCATCAAATTTTGGCGCGGTTGCTAGGGATTGGCAATCAATAGTGTTCAAAATAGTTTTTGGTGCTAATTCAGGAACCTATTTTATTTTATTCTTCACATGTTTCTCTTCCGTGTGCAGGCAACGGGTTGACTTCTCTTGTGTATGACTCTGTCTTCTTCCAAGGAAGCAGTATCCTACAAACCAGAGTTGGAGAAACATCTGCGACAACTAAGGAAAGAAAGAGAATTAACAGCAAATTTCTCGGGTCATACTTCGACGCAAGATAACATGACAAACAGAGAGATTGACAAAGTAAACTTAGCCACAAGAGAGGTAGCACAATAAGAAGCTGCACGGATAGCAGCTGAGGTAGCCCATAGAGTTGCTGATGAGACTATCGATGATGGTGGGGGTCAAAGATTCAATCTTAACAGACCCTTGGTTGAAGACCAGTCCGAAAATATGGTACCCAGGTCTGGTAAAGCATTGGGTGATTATGCCAGACCAGTCTACAATAAGGGATTGTCCAATGTCTGACCTCCACCAGTAGCAGCGAATAATTTCGAGTTGAAGAAGGCTTGCTTCAAACCATCCAGAACAATTGTGTCTTCAGAGGAAAGATGAACACCTTCCAATATAACAGAGTGTCAAAAGATGCAGTCTACTTAAGGGTATTCCCCTTTTCATTGAGGGGTGGCGAAAAGCACTGGCTTCGAAGCTTACCAACTGGGTTGATTAGGACATGGAAAGATATGACTAAAAAGTTTCTTGACAAATACTTCTCAGTAGCGAAAATAGTGAAATTCAAAAGAGAAATCCACAATTTCTGCCAGAAGGATACTAAAACGGTCTTCGAAGCTTGCGAAAGATTCAAAGAGATCGTGAGAAACTGTCACCATAATGGAATCGAATTGTGGATGCAACTCCAGGACTTTTGGGATGGACTGACACCTTCCTCGCGACGAACTCTAAGTACTGTAGTTGAAGGTCCTTTAATGAAGAATACTCCTAAGGAGATTGTTGCAATTCTTGATGAGCTCTCTGAAGATGCTAACTAATGGTCTGCTGAGAATAATGATAGAAGAAAATCAGCTGGGGTTCACCAGGTAGACTCAAACACATCAGTGCAAGCCCAACTAGACACCATGGCTAGAGAAATAAGAAAGTTAACATTCGCCAAGGTACAGAGTGAGCCTCAAGTAGCATGTGACTTTTGTGGAATGTGATACCCTATACATGAGTGTCAAGCTTCAGCTGAAGTAGTAAATGTTGTGGGAAGCTTTTACAGAGGCAACTACCAAAGTGGCAACAATTTTAACTCCATGGGCAGATGCACCTAGGTTTTTCTTGGAGTTCACTAGGTGGTAGTGCAAACGCATGGCAACAAAATAACTCCAGACCCTAGGGAAATGGATCTCCAGTTTTTCAAAATCAACAGAGGCAGCAATATCATCCTCCACAATCTAATCAGTCTAGCATGGAAGATCTGATGAAGTCCTTTATTATTAAGACATATGAGAGGCTTGAAACCTATGGCAAAAGTATCAGAGAATAGGGCACGGCCATTCAAAACTTGGAAAGACAGGTGGGGAAACTAACTAGTCTATTGTCTGAGAGGGTTCCAGGAACTCTCCCTACTGATACTAAAAGAAATCCAAAAGAGACAATAAATGCAGTGTCTTTGAGGAGTGGGCACGTATTGGAGGATCCCAGGGCAAAACAAAAGGATGAGCTGATTGAAAGACATGTGAAGATTGTGGAGGAGCAGAAAAATGACAACATTCAAAATACTAGATCTCAGAAGAAGACAAAAGATGAGAATGCAATAAATGAGGAGACTGAAGAAAGTAAATATATGCCTGCTTTAACTTTCCCTCAGAAGAAAAAAAGAGATAAGTTGGACAAATATTTTGGGAGTTTTCTAGAAATGCTCAAGCAGGTGCATGTTAATGGACCTTAGGTGCTTTCACAGATTCCAGCATATGCCATGTTCTTAAAGGAGATATTGTCCAACAAGCGAAAGGTGGAAGAGACATCGGTGGTCAAGCTCACAGATCATTGTAGTTTCATTCTGCAGAATAAGCTCCCTCAAAAGAGAGGAGATCTAGGGAGTTTTACTATACCTTGCTCTTTAGGAAGTACTAAGTTTAAAAAATCTATGTGTGATTCAGGTGCTTCTATTAATCTTATGCCTCTGTCTATTTTCAGGAAATTAGAGGAAGAGATTGGAGAAATCAGTTCGATACCTATGTCCTTGCAGCTGGCGGATCAGACCGTAATCATACCTGAAGGAATAGTTGAGGATGTGCTAGTTCGGGTGGACAAATTTGTGTTCCCTGTGGATTTCATTATGGTGAACATGGAGGATAATAAGGAGGTCCCTTTGATTCTAGGGAGACCCTTCTTGGCTACTAGCAGAGCAGTTGTGGACATTCAAGCAAGGCAGCTCATGCTCAGAGTGGGGGAAGAAAGAGTGGTCTTCAAGATGGAATGAGCAATGGAGGACCCTAAAGGAGCAAACTGGGGAAAGTAAAACTTATAGGTGTGGGGTGTACCCAAAGAAGGCCGAAAAGAATCTCTCGGCATGGATGCGTGCACCGGGTCAGTTGTGCAGAGGAGATCCCGACATTGATTCAGACCCCGACTAGATGAATCAGGGGAGTTTTCTTTATCTATTGATTTTTATTTGTGTTTCATGGGTACATGCCACAATTTAAAGTGTGGGGTGGGGGATGTAAATATGTACATGTATGTTTGTTTTTGTCTATTTTGTTTGATTTTTTTTTTTTGACTTTTCCTGACGATGGATTTCTCCGACTGTCTTCTTGAGGGATCAAAGTCAAAAAAAATATTTTGTTTTTCCTAGGTAGTGTAACACTTCCCCCTTAATTTTTCTTTGTTTCGCAGTTCGTGTCTAAGGGTTTTGCTTGAACTAGGTGTAGTTAGTTTATTATTAGGAATAGGGAAGTCTTGTGCTATGGTGTTAAATGGAGATAATTGTTCTTAACTTTGTTGTGCCTTCAGAGTAGTGAGTGCCTTAATTGTGATTCTTAGGCTCAGTTCTTGAATCATGTATTGTAGTGCCTTAAATTGTTTGATTTTGACTTTGCTACTACTTTTGACTAGAGAGTCGGGATAGATCCGATCCTAAGTGAGTTATGTGCCAATGTGTGAGTGAGGTTTTTGTGGATATTCTGTGCATGTCAGTTGATGTCTAGAACTTTCCCTATGTGTTTGCAAAGCGAAATAGCAGTTTTGTTCAATCTAGGAAGTGATATAGACATTTCTTTGTTGAGCCAATTATATGTTTATGACCCGCCTAACTGTTGTGTATCCTAATAGCCCCTTTGAGCCTATAATACTACTTCTTTGGCAACCATACTGCAAGCCTGATCCTTGTTTGCATTGACTATCTATTTGAACCTTCTACCTCTCTTGAATACTTGATTTTGTTATGAGCTTGTAAAAGCTAAATGAGGTATGGTCGGGTTTTTGAGTGGAACTATTGAAAAAGGAGAAAGGTGACTTGTTTGGAAAAAAATTGTGAGAGCCACTTGTAGGGAATTGAAAGAAAAAAAAAGTAACTTGCTTGAAAAGAAAAAAAATCATAATTTAGAAAAGAAAAAAATGGATTCCATGCTAGTGGTAGTTCTCATCTTGTTTGTGCTTAAATATATTGAGAGCTTGATGCTATTATATGTGAAGGTTTGGGTTTGGTTCAAAATAAGTGTGGGGTTTAAATTGTGAAATTTATGTATTAAAGTGCTAGGTAGGTGTAGTCACTATATCCAAATGTATCATGTCCGTCCTGCAACCAACATTACAACCAAATGAAGTAATACTTGATCTTTGACAGAATGAGCTCGAATTAGTAGAGTATCACACTATGGGCAAGCCTATGATGCGTCTTCTGTGGCACATGAATCTTAATTCTGAGAGTGAGTGAATTATTTTTATCTTAAGTTCCTAATTGTTCTTAAAATTTGTTGTGTGTGGATCTACTCTCTATTTTTTGTGTAAGGACACATGATTTGTGAAGGTAAGGTTGTGAAGCCTCGAGAAACTTTTGCTAAGTATTATGTTCTCACTCAAGTTCTAAGTTGGACACAAAGATGTGTGAAAATTTATGAAGGCATAAAATACATAAATCTTATGTTTATAAGGTTGAATTAATGGTTATAAGAGGAGAGGAGTAAATTGGAATCCATTGGAGTTGTTTAAGGGATGAAAATGACCTTAGCCGCACATGACCTAAGTTTAAATGATCATATTTATCAATATATAATGAATTGAGATTTGAGATATATATCAAAAGACAACCCTTCAATTTTAGTTTCTAACACTTCAAACCATTTATCATTTCGATGTTCCTATAAAAAGTTATAGGCGTTTTACTGAAGACTATCCTGTCAGAAAAACGGGCTGCGTTTTGGGCGTCGGGCGCAAATCAAAACGCCAAAGTCAGAAGTAAATTTTTTTGTGGCGTTTTGGGTGGCGCTGGGAACGGACCGTGACGCCGAAGGAGTGAAACTAAAATAAAAGGGACGGCGAGAGAGAAACTAACCTCATTCTTTAAAAATTAAACCTCCCTCTCATCCTCAAGTAATCCAAGAGTTCTCATACTATCTAAGGTTAGTTTTCAATGCGATTAACGTTAGAATACGACTTCCAAACATCAATTCTAACAATTTTCCATATCAAAATTTTTAGATTCTCAACAAGAACTCAAGAACAAAGTCTCTCCACTAACCTAGGGTCACGATTCAAGGTAAGTTTCGTGACCGCTTTCAACCATAACTGTTAGAGAGATTTATGGTAGGTATTTGTTCCTAGAAACTACTACAAGAACTTAGATTAACGATGAACCTTAGAAGGAGAGAAGAATCAAACCTACGGTTTCTATATTTTGGAAATCTTGGAACTTCTAGTATGGATATTTAGATTAACTATGTATAGATTTGTTTGGTGAGTTGAACCCATTGGATTGGAGCAAACGAAGGTATTCAAAAGCAAGAAATCAAGGTGAGCAGAGACAATGTTTTTACTAAAGTTGTCTTCTCACAAAGATCATGCTATATGTTATTGTTAGACTGTATAGGGTGTTAATGTGGGCTCTGAATGGAACGAGTGGACTCAAATTAACCATTAGAATTGTAGAAAAGATCTTAGATGATTATCATGGTTAATAAATCAAGAATAGTCTGTTGTTCCATAAATCATGTCTCATGCATTCATGAATTGCATATGTTTCTTTAATATATAGACTGTATTGCAAATTTCTTTTACATGGTTTTATGGAACTGCTCTGATGAGAACTATTAAGATATATCATTGTTTTAATTTTGTGATGCAAGAATTACTCAGAAGAACATTTTGGAAGTTTTCTTAGATCTCTAAGAAGGGTTCATAGCCTCTAGTGGTTTATGTTACCCCGAAAGTACTCGTGCCAGAGTAGGAGGTTAGTGTATCGTTGGTTCGGGCACTATGACAGAAGTTCCCTAGTAAGGCACAAGAACGTGAGCATGCTAGAACCTTGAATTGTGAGGCACCACAGGAATGGGGTCCAGGCGATCGGGCTGGGATCGTCCACCATACCGATCACATGGTGACATTTTTAGAATCAGAATCAGAAAGAATGTCAGAATCAATGAAACTCCCCAGAAAAGAAAATAAAAGAAAATGCTTTAGAAAATTTACAAGGATTGTTCTGAGAAAGTTTATATATTTATCTATTTGAATTTTATATTTTTTTTTTTGAGAAAAGAAGAGAAAAGAAAAGAGAGAATTTTCATGAATGTCATTAAGAAGAATTTTACAAAGATATATGAGATGTCTGTTTGACTTCTTTATCAGAAGCTTTTAGAATTTTCTTTATCATGCATACATACTTCTTTCAGAGTCTCATTCCAGCATTAGTGGGAGAATTGCTTTACTTGTTGAGTACCGCTGTGATGTAATGGCATTCTCTTCATAGGAACCTACATCGACACATGTCAATGTATGCACAAATTTTGGGGGTAAGCAGGCTACGAGCTAGGATATTCTCCTCCCATTACCGGAAGATTTGGTGAGCTCCATTTTAGTTTGTGGAATTTGTTAATTCCAATATTTTGTCTTATTATTTCAGTATTTCTTAGAGGCTTCATAGACAGAGTCAGAACAGAGTCATGGGCGTCCACTTTGCATTACATTGTTTTTTCAATGTATTCAAGATAACAGAATGTATTTCTTATCAGAATATTATTTCATTTGAAGATTCAGAAAAGTATTTACTTTAAATCATATCGAATTGTGTTGAGAGGCATTGCATAACAGAAATAGAATAGAATGGAGAAGCCAGGATGGTTCGCTCGGTCAAGTTAAGGCACCGAGTGCCGATTACGACTTGGTTAGAAATTGGATCATGACAAACTTGGTATTAGAGCAGCAGGTTCAGAGAGTCCTAGGGTTCTATGAAGCCGTGTCAGTAAAGTCTCGTTTATCGTTGTGAGAGCCCCACTTCTATAAACGAGGGTCTACAGACATTTAATAAAACTTTTCCATTCTTTCTTACTCTAGATTGTGCATTAAAGCTTAAAGTGAGAATCAAACTTCTATTTTCATCAATCAATAGAATGATAAACATACCGATTCGATTAGAGACTTTAAGAAGAAAAGCTAGCGAAATATCGCCGTCCATAAATGAGGTGATTTACGGTGCTAATTGCCTTTAAGGGAGCCTGTTCCCCTAAATTAAACTTCCCATAGCGGCTTATTGTGATTTATGACTTGCGGGGGCGGGTGGTCCGGGATTCGGAAGTGTTTAGAGTGCTATAGGAACACTTGGTTCCTTAAGGTTGGCCTTTAAGGCCAAGTTTGACTTCGGTCAACATTTTGGGTAAATGACCTCGGAATAAAGTTTCGTCGGTTCCGGTAGCTTCGTATGATGATTTCGGACCTGGGCTATGTTCGGAATGGGTTTCTGATGACCTGGGAGCGTTTCGGCGCCCAATATTGAAATAAGAAGTTCCTTAAGTTCCTATTGTGGTTTGGGACGTATTTTTGGTGTTATCGAGGTCCGAACGGAATTCTGAGACCGAGAATAGTTCCGTTATGTCATTTATGACTTGCCTGCAAAATTTGGTGTCATGCCGAGTAGTATAGGTCGGTTCGGCGCGTTGTTAGCGAAGTCAAGAAAACTTAAAGTTCCTAAGTTTGGTTCTAGGGGTTTTGAGGATCGATTTTGAGTTTTAGCGTTATTTTGGGTGTTCCGAAGGCTCGAGCGAGTCCGTGTTATGATTTGGGACTTGTTGTTATATTTGGACGGGGGATCGGGTGGGCCCAGGTGACTCCCGAACACCACACGAGGCCAAAAACAGCTGAAATAGCTGTTGGTGCACCTGTTCTGGTGTTGACTGCAGGTGCAGTTGCCCAGTCGCAGGTGCAGGACCGCTCCTGCGGTCCCAGCCTCGCAGGTGCGACCGCTAGCGGGCAGGACATTTATCGCAGGTGCGGACAAAGTTCCGCAAGAGCGGAGCCGCATGTGCGGTCTCCCCTCCGCAGGTGCGGGCCCAAGCTTCCTCGTCCATTTCCACAGGTGCGAGCCTTTGCTCGCAGGTGCGGTCCTCGAGCCGCAGGTGCGGAAACACTGTCAGACAGTGTGTTTCTTAAATATTCTTCATTATTTCTTCATTTCTTCCTGCATTAGAACACCTTCAGAGCTTGGAAAAAGGGCTCAACGACCCAACCACTGAAAGGTAAGTAGATTCTATCCTAGAATTAGTTAATGCATGCATTTTTAGTGGAATTTAACTACTTGATTAGTGAAAATTTAGGAATTTGGGTAGTAACCTAGGGCCTACGAGAATTTAGAAAATTACTCGTCAATTAGCTATGAAATCAAGTAAAAATCATGTATTAATGATCCCTAGGCTATGGGTGAGTGTTTCTTTCGAGAATTTTTGGAATCCGAGCATGCGGGCCCGGGGTTAGATTTTGGGATTTCTTCAAGAATGGTGAATTTGGCTAATTAATAGGATAATTCCATGCTTTGAATATGAATTGATATATTTGTATAACATTTGGCTAGTTTCGAGTCCGTGGGTGTCGAGTTCGGAGTTTCGGGCGCTTTCTTGACCCGGGGAGTAGGTGCGACGCGAGGTGAGTCTCCTTTCTAACCTTGTAAGGGGGAACTGCCCCCCTAGGTGATTTAAATGCTATATGTGATACTTGTGGGGGCTAAGTACGTACAAAGTGACGAGAGTCCGTACGTAGCGGCTATTACTATTATGTCCGGGTAGTTAGGCCCACATCATGATGTTGATACCCAATTTTTCCTCAAATTATTTTCAAACTTGCATATAAACCCTCAAAATTACTCTTTGTAATAATGAGTGTTTTTCCCTATTTTTATTAAATTATTTTCCATATTTTTATTTTAATATTTCATATTTAAATAATTCATAAATTATGCTAGAAATAATTTTAAAATATTTTCATGCTCAGTATGTTATTTATAATCAATTTTTTATCTAGTAAAACTCAATTATTTCACAAATTAGCAAATTGGGTCTTATTTAATTCAATTACAATAATTTTACAATTATGGCCCAATTGGACATTTTTGCACTATTTCAATTCGAAATTTATGCATTTTTACACCTAAAATTAGTTAATTACTGTGATTTTACCTATTTTAACGTAATTTCATTTTTATATAATTATTGGCTATTTTAATTAATTAATTATCTATTTTATTGGGTATTCACATCTAGCCACATTTTTTTTAATTTTAGCCACATTTTAACCCAATCTTTAGACCCAATTACCCAACCCATCACACCACTAAACGACCCAGCCCAAATCAATTCTCTACCCGGCCCAACCCCCAATTAATCCGAGCCGTTGATCAAATGAGATCAACGGCCCAAATTCGTTCTTACCATAATTAATTCCTAACTACCCCTTCCCCGACCCCTCATTCTTCGAGATCGACTCTCTCTCTATCTCTGGTCTCTCTCTCTCTCCCTTCTCTCTAGAACCTTCCCTGTTCACCTCCTTCTCCGGCCACCTCCGACCACCATCCTTTCGACCACCAGCCTCCACGATGCCTCCTCTCTCCGGTTCACTTCATCTCTGAAGCCTCCAATGGTCTCAACCATGCCAACTAGATACTGGGGTTCCTGCTTGGGTTGTTTCCGGCCTCTCCGGTGGGGTTTTGACACGACCATGCCATAACCACCACGATCTTTGAGTTTCACGGCAGGTTCTCCGATTATCTCTGGTTTCTTATGAAACCCTAATTTTTGCCTAAACCTCTTAAATCTCTGGTATTTTTTAACGATTCCAACCTGTTTCTTTATGTTTTACTTTAATCTCAACTAAGTCTTTAAGATTCAACAGTTTTAAAACGTTTTAGCTTTCTTTTAAAATTAGGGTTTCTCAGAACCTCTTCTATGCTGGTTTTAACTGAGTTTCTCTTCGCTCTTAAGTCTATTCTCTGCATATCTCGACTGATTATATGTTCTTACTGATTTTTAACTTGCCTATGTTAAAAGGCCCTAATTTTTGAGATCTTCTTTATATTAGCTCTTCGTGTTAGCCTGACTACTTGATTTTTGCTAAGTTTCTGTGATTGTCATGCTTCGAATGGGTTTTTAGCCTACTTGTATCACCTCTGTGTGATTATATTCATATGAGTTTGTTCATCCCTTGCCTCTTTCCGTCAATGTTGCTGGCCCTGCCTGTTTGCTAGGACTGTTTACCTGCCTTATTTATATGTTGAAGTATGGTATCATAATTTCCTCTTGAATAATTCTGCTTTCTTATTTGATGGTAAGGTTTCTTTAAAACCCTAGAATGCTACTCGGCTATTTAAATTAATTGATTTTACTGAATCACTCCTTAATTGGAGTTTTTGAACTTAGTCCTAATTGGATGCTCTATGCTTAATAGACCCTGATTCTTTCCTTGTTGAGCCTTGACTGATTTTACTTTTCCTTATGTAACTATGTGTTTTACCGTTTGAATTTGAATCCCTTGATTTAAGGGAGTGATTGTCCTGATTTCTTGGCTCCGAGTTCCCTGTTACTTAACAAACCTTGATTATTTCCTTACTTAGTATGGTGCTGACTTTATTTACCTTATATGGCTATGTGTTTTACCATTTTGAGTTTTAAATCCCTTGACTTAAGGGAACTGTGTCTTAATTTTGAACACTAATTTGATTCTGCCTTCTCTTATTACCGTGCATGTGTGATTCTTAACCTATTTGATCACCTGTTTCAACTATATATACTCTACTCTCTCATTAACACACGGACACACACACACACAGACTTGTGTAAAACTCTCTCTTTCTCATAAAAACTCTCTGCTCTAATACTGCTTCTTTTTTGCTCTTGTCTACTGTTAGTCGGCTGTAAGCCAAGGCTAACCATTGTGCTCTTATTTTGCTCTTTCATTCTGCTTGCTCATTCTCACTGGTATGTCGTATTTTAAATTCAAAGCTTCATCAACAATATGATTCTCTACTTGTTTCAATTCTTATTATTCCTAGTCTGTTTCTATTTATGGTTCTTTTGTGAAACTTGTGATTTGATAGAAACTAAGCGTCCACCAAACTGTATAGAGAACCCAGTTCTCTATCAGTTCCCACCGTAAGTAACAGACTGTAAAACCAAACAGTAAGGCGACCTGGTCCTCTACCAGTCACCTCAAAAATACAGAGAGACAGCAAGTAGAAAAGACGCTGGATTTTTACGTGGAAAAATCCCAACACAAGGGGACAAAAACCACGACCTACACTGGTAGGATTTCAACTTTACTAACTTTTAATCTCAACTATTACAAGCCACTTTGTAATGACTCTCTTACAAAGAATTCAACACACTAACTTGCAATACACTTATTACAAGCCACTTTGTTACTCACTAGTTACAAAGACTTTAACTTATGACTACACTAGTCACAACACAAACACGGATGGTTTATGATTTTGAGTTTCCTAAAACAAAGCTTCTAAGAAAGCAAGATAGGAGTTACAATGAAGAACAAAACACAAGATTACAACTCAACTAAGGACACACATATACTCGTGGTGGAACTGGTCCGTAGTGGAGTTGTCTTCTTGTTCTTGACGCACTTGAGCCTTCAACAATGGAGCAGATCTTCAATGCTATGAAGAATGTAGTAAAAGGCCAAGTGAATATCTTGTTTTTCATCCAAGAAGATATTATATCTCAAAGACATCACAAGAATGATGTCCATACTTAGTTGGTTCACTCTACAACCAATAGGAAGTGACTGCTCACTGTTTCTGCACTGTAGCGTGTACAGTTGCAGGCAGTCACTTTCTACCACTGCTTTCCAGCTGTAGAGTTGACTTGTACTTCTGTCTGGGGAATGTCAAGGGATCAGGTCCCTAATCTGTTCCTTGTGAGTTCAAATGTACACTGCCCAGATTTCTTGTGAGTCTATGCTGACTGGTTGTGCTGGTTACGATCAGGTCCTTTATTTGGTTCTTTACATAAAAGTTTGTTAGATCATCAAAACAAAATATTAACCCATCAATTTCCCCCTTTTTGATGATGATAAACTTTTATAATTGATAAGCAATTATATAATCTAACTTAACCAAATATGAGACCAGGACCACTTATTGGTCTCCCTGACTATGTGCTTCCCTCTGGTTGCACATCAGGTCCTTTATCTGGTTCTTTATATAAAAGTTTGTTAGATCATCAAAACAGAATATAACCCATCAATTTCCCCCTTTTTGATGATGACAAACTTTTATAGTTGGAAAGCAGTTATGTGAGCAATATTATACATTGACACCAATAGATACATAACAAATGATCGACCGGGTTCCTAGCAAGTTCCCCCTGTCGATGTGCTTCCCCCTTAGTTCCTGCCCACATTATCAACTTGCCCTAGCCCACATTATCAATTATCATCTTCCCCCTTTTGGCATCATAAAAAGGCACAAATAAACAGAAAGCATAAAGAAGTCTAACATAGCTAACTCATGCCCCATGTGTGCACACAACATGATAGAAAACAGAAGTAAAAGGAAAAAAAGCATTGTCCTTAGCAAGAGAGAAGGTGATTCATGGATGATAATCCTTTTTAAATTCATCAGGAGCAGTAAAGGTGGAATTCAACATGCCATCACAAAAAAAAACAAAAAAAAGCAACCAACAACCACAAAACATCACAATATAAGACAACTGGACATTGAGAGGAGCCTAGAGGGCACTAGAAGAGGAAGGCTTGGAGGAGGAGGCAGTAGGGGTTTTAAATGACAATCTCATTTTCCAGCACGCAGATATGGTCCTCTTCAACAGTGAAGAGAGTTGCATAGAATTTCTGCACCTCATTTTCATATATCGTGGGTATAGCCCCCCTGAACAGATGATCCCATTGTTGGAACTCCACTATCTCTAGAACTTGCCTCATCCCTGCCATCTCAGAGATGTCGGGGTCAAACATACGACCCCACAAGACTTTTTGAGTTCTCAATCTCTCCATCCCAAGTCCACTGTCACTTGGTATGGTCTTCAGTGAACCGGGTCCCCCAGCAGTTTCCTTCTGGCATTTTCTCGACTTCTCAACAGTCTTCCCTCTCTCTCACACTCAACAACCACCACTCTTCACAGATGATGCACCCTTTTTTTTTGTTTTACAGCTTCCTCAGAATATCCAACCATAGACTTCTGGACCTTTGTAGATCTTTTCACTAAGGAACTAGGTTCCTCCACAGAATCTTTATCAACCTCAACCACTGGAATGTCCTTGTTAGCCACAACTTTCCCTTGCTTCATCAACCTCTTCTTCTTTTTCTGAAGTTTTGCAACTGGGTAGAAGATCGCTTGGAAGAAGACTCAGGAGTGACTGCTATCTTGCGAAAAATCCCTCAGAGATACATAAATAGGAGGAATAGACTCCAAGGGTTTAGTGTATAAGATGGGTTCCTGGGTTGTTTCTGCTGAAGGAGAATCAGGTTCTCCAGCAGGTTTTTTCTTTGACTGTGTCATGAACCGAAGACTCAAAAATAACCATAGTCCCCTCATCCCCTAAAAATGGATTTTCTTCCCCCTGAGACTCAAGAAGGGGGGAGGCTCCTTCATTCGTTAAGGAAGGGTAGGAGTGAGATGGTTTTATGGAAGGAAGGGTAATAAAGAGGGGGTAGAGGAACGGGTTCTGACAGACGCACAGATTCTGAAAAGTAGGATGGTGTGACTGTTGAAATAATTTTGTTATCTTTTGAGAAAAGCAAGAGAAAAACACATTACTACTAACCTGTGGTACAGGAACCAGGTTCCTGACCTGTTTTTGTAAAATTTTCAGCTCTCTCTTGTAGTTCAACGCCGTATCTTTAGCTTCTATAATCATCATGCGTGTCTACCTGCAACGGTATTGATGTGAGTTAGGCTTAGTCAGAAAACACTTTAGCTAACTGTACCTGAGTGTGACTCTCATAGCAAATAAAGGTGAACCAGGTCCTCAGTTAGGTTTCATCAACCCCAGTGCTATTCTGTTTCTCTCAAATTGTTCCCTACTTAGGGCTTTGGTGAAGATGTCTGCAATTTGATCTTCAGTGCAACAAACCTTCATGCAGATATGCCTCTTTTCAACATTGTCTCTGAGGAAATGATGTCTCACATCAATATGCTTAGTTCTCTTGTGTTGAACCGGGTTCGTTTCCATGTTGAAGGCACTGGTGTTGTCATATAGAAGTGGTAAACTGTCAATGTACACTCCATAATCTTCCAATTATTGTTTGATCCACAGCAGCTGAGCACAGCAAGATGTAGCTGCAACATATTCTGCTTCAGTTGTTGAGAGAGCCCCTGAGTTTTGATTCCTTGTAACCCATGAGATTAGGCATGATCCAAGGAAATGAGACATTCCAAAAGTGCTTTTCCTGCATTCCTTGTTCCACAACCTGTGGAGTGCTTTGCACAGCATCTCCAGCTCTTTCTTCAGCTTCAGTGGAAGTAATTGGGGTACCAGGTTCCTCATGGGGATTTGAGGAAGAGGTTGTATTATGTTCACTTACTTTCCTCTGGCACATGCATCAAAAACTTTGTACTCCTTGAACTTAGAGTTAGACAGATCACGAACCAGGTCCATCTGTATCAATCTATTAAAGAGAGAAAAGCTTGCATGACCCAATCTTCTGTTCCACAGTTCTGCATCATCATCAACTGCCTTCAAGCAGCTCATATCACCAGCTTCCAAGGATTCAAAGTCAGCAACATATATATTCTTGTGTCTTTTAGCGATCAAAACCACCTCACCAGTTACTAGACTAATAACCGTGCATACTTTAGACAAGAATTCTACTTTGATTCCTTTATCACAGATTTGAGAAACACTCAAGAGACTCTACTTCAACCCATCTACATAGTACACATTCTCAATCGAGTGCTCAAGTGATCTTCCAAACCTTCCAACACCGAGAATGTACCCCCTTTTTTTTATTGCCAAAGGATACATCTCCTCCTTGCAGGGCTTTCAGTGAGAGAAAATCCATGGTGTTCCCAGTCATGTGCTTTGAGAATCCACTGTACATGATCCATTATAGTCCTGTTCCTCTCACTGGTCCCTACACATATGAATCAAGGGTTATATTTAGGAACCCAAACAAGTTTGGGTCCCTTGTAGTTAGGAAAAGGGTGAATAAGAGCTCTTCTAGTCTATGCAGGCAAGAATCGATTTTTCTTAGTGGGACCTGGTCCCTTCTTAGCATTCCGCTTGTCAGCAAACATTTTGTTTTTCTGAACTGATTGATCCCTGGCAGGGTAGCTTTCTTTGAAGTGCCCATTGTTCCCACAGTGAGCACAGAGCCAGTTGTCTGGAACAGTGACATACTTGTTGTGTGGGCTGTAAGGAATTTTCTCCTTTTGGAACCCAATCCCCTGCATGTTTCCACTATTATTAAAGTATATGGCAGTGACAGCATCAGAGGACCAGGTCCACTTAAGTGATTTTTCAAGATCACTCTTCACTCTTCCTAGTTCTTCCTAAAGTTGTTTGTTTTTCTCAAGCTCTGCACCCAGACTAGATTTCACTGATCTTAGCTCATTTTCAAGTTTAAGGTATGCATCACTTGCAACTTCCTTTCCCTTTTGAGTGTTGTCCATCCATTTCTTTGTTTGTTTTTCAACAAGTTATTTTCTCTAGTTACTTCTTCCACTTGTTCCTTCAAGTCTGCAATAGAAATTACCATATCATCCCTCTCTTGATCTATGTCATCAATTTCTTCTATTAAATCATTTTTCTCATTAATGAGGCTATGATAGGCATCAATCAACACATTCGCTAAGGACATCAATTTTTTCTTAGAGTAGGTTTTCAAACTTATTTGAACATCAAGAAAACTTACCTCATCTTACTCCTTGTCCTCCACATCATCATCAGATTTGGCCATGAGTCCAAAGATTGAATCATACACCTTGGCCTTGTTATCTACTGCCATCATGGAACTGTTTCCTGCTTCTGGTTCCTCTTCTCATTCACTAGAGGAGTCTCCCCATGCATCAAGAACTTGCTTCACAACATTGTCGGCTGCACTTTTTCGGCTGAATCGTTTTTCAGGAACCTGGTTCGTATTTGCAGTTTTGTCAGAATTGTGCTTGTAAGGCTCCTGCTTCAGAAGTAGACAGTCCTTGATAAAGTGTCCTGGATTTCCACACTTGTGACATAGATCATAGTTTCTAGGCTTGCTCGAACTGCCTCTTCTTGGTATGCCACCATTCCTTTGAATCATCTTTTGGAATCTTTGAGTGAGATACTCCATGTCGGATTCATCACCACTTGAATCCTTGTTGGCAGCCTTGAGAACCAGGTTCTTCTCCATCCTGGGCTCTCTTATTTCAATATCCTTCTTTATTTTCATCTCATAAGTTTTGAGATTTCCAATAAGCTCGTCAATAGCCAGCTTCTGCAAATCTTTGGCTTCAGTGATAGCATTAACCTTGCTTTCCCAAGAACCTGGTAGAACACTAAGTATCTTCCGGACTAGCTTGTTGGTTGGAATGATTTCACCAAGTGAATGAAGCTCGTTGATTATGGAGGTGAAGCGGGAATGCATCTCTTGAATGGACTCATCCTCTTTCATTTTAAAGAGTTCATACTCAGTTGTCAGCATATCTATTTTGGATTGCTTTACCTAAGTAGTCCCTCCGTGAGCCGTTTGAAGAGCTTCCCAGATTTCCTTGGCAGATTCACATGCCGAGATGCGATTATACTCGCCTGGTCCAATACCACACACAAGAATCTTCTTCGCATTGAAGTTCTTCTCAACAGATTTTCGGTCAGCACCATTGTATTCTTTTCTTGTCTTTGGAACAGTGTTTGTTCCCTCTCCAACAGCCTTCATAGGGACAAAGGGACCATCGCCAATCACGTCCCAAAGCTCGGAGTCTTCAGCCATAATAAATTCATGCATTCTCGTTTTCCACCAACCATAGTATTGGCCATTGAATCTTAGGGGTCTATAGGTTGATTATCCTTCTTCAAAGTTGGGTGGAGCAGCCATTAGAGATCCTTTCTAGGTGTTAACCTTTTAGAAAGAACCTGCTCTGATACCAATTGATAGAAACTAAGCGTCCACCAAACTGTATAGAGAACCCGGTTCTCTATCAGTTCCCACCATAAGTAATAGACTGTAAAACCAAACAGTAAGGCGACCTGGTCCTCTACCAGTCCCCTCAAAAATACAGAGAGACAGCAAGTAGAAAAGACGCTGGATTTTTACGTGGAAAAATCCCAACTCAAGGGGACAA
>ML334878.1:0-23792 GCA_005239505.1 Nicotiana paniculata
TAAATTCCAGCAGAAATACATCAAGTATTTATAGAGTTAGTCGTTGAGCTTGTCTTCCAATTCCAGTTCGACTATACTTGGGTGAACCAATTCGAACCAAACTCAACTTCCTTTATTTTGTTACTTTCCTTGCTGAATTCGACTTCAATTAATCAGATCAGTTTGCAACCTTTTCGCATTAGGAGACAATCTCTTGGTACATTGATAATTCATATTCAAAACATCTCCTAAGCATATACGGTTCATGTGCCAGCTCATCAGTTCACGATGTGTGCTCTGATGGACCTGGTTCAATTGGTCAGCCTTTTGTCAATCTTCAAAACATGCAGTGACATGGGTCAACACTTACTCCCCTCAGACCTACGCGATCGCGATTGACCTCACGCGACCACGTAGAGAAACACTCTAATCCACTGCTGCCTCACTCCTTCTACGCGAACGCGTCCTAGCCCACGCGAATGCGATGACCAAGCTGCTTACACTACGCGATCGCGTTCCATTCTATGCGATCGCAATGCATTAACCTGACTGGCCTCCAACTTACTCTACACTATCTCATACTCCCTCACGCGATCGCAATGAAGAAAATCTGGCTGCACTCACACCAATAAAACAACAATCACCCTAAGTCCAAAAATGACCCGTTGAGCATCCAAAACACACCCGAGGCCCCCGAGACCTCAACCAAACCTACCAACCAGTCATCTAACATCATTCGGACTTATTCGATCCCTCAAACCACATCATATAACACCAAAAACACGAATTACACCTGCATTCAAGCCTAAGAACTTAGCATATTTCCAAAATCCACAACTGATGCCGAAACACGTCAAAACTATCCCGAATGACCTCAAATTTGACACACAGGTCGCAAATGACCCTTCGAACCTACAACCACTTTCGAAATTCCATTCCGAGCCCGATATCAAAATTTCACCTATCGGCCGAAATTGTCGAAAATCTAACTTTCGCCAATTCAAGCCTAAATCTACTACAGACCTCAAAAACACACTCCGGACGCGCTCCTAGCCCCAAAATCATTCAACGGAGCTATGACAAATTTCCATTTCGGATCCGTCTTCACACAGTTCCGACTACAGTCCGATTTCTAAGGCTTAAACTCATAATTAGGGACTAAGTGTCCCGAAACTCACTGAATTCCATGACTAATCACTCCGGCAAGCCCCAATAGAAGAAACAAGTGCGGAGAAAGCAGTTATTTCTCTAACTCTCAAAACGACCGACCGAGTCGTTACAGTCACTTATTATCGTTTTGATTTTCTTGTTAAGTTGCGTGTCAACTTTATTTTTGTATTGCTTGAATGCGTCTATTGCTTTATATTTACTAATAAGTAAGTAAACATAACAATATCGAGTACTGTTGTCAATAAAAGTTATGAAATACCTCTTTCCACCGTGAGATAGTATTTACTTCATCTCGCAAATATCTGTGTGAAATAAGTCTAATGATTTAAATTCCTTTCAACTAACTTATAATGATGTTTACTATACTTAGAATCCACACATATTTGATATTTTGATTTGTCGCATTCAAACTTAAGCAATACTCTCAAATTAATCATTTTGTGCAAGGTTTTATGATTGACTTATCCCAAACATATGTACCATAAATCATTTGACTCAAGTAAGTAAGAAAAAATTAAAATTTTATTATTATCAACGATCATTACATTCAGTTTGAAAAGACCCTCAGTAAGGTAACATTTTCCCACAAATATCTCATCTTTATGCATAACAACTTTATCAGATACAAAAATGCACTTAAAACCGTTCTTAACGAGAAGTGCAGTAGAAATCAAATTCTTCCTTATTTCAAAAACATGAAGAACGTTGTTTAGGGTCACCCACCTTGCATGAAGTCATCTTTAAAAATATCTTTCTGCATCCTTCAATCTTGGCCGTTGCAGAAATTTTCATAGAATTCGTCTCTTTGGGTCTAACGGGAGTATATGTAGCAAATACTTCTGTAACAACACAAACATGAAAAGTGGCTCTAGAATTAATCTACAATTCGTTGGAATTTTTTACCAAGTTACATTCAGAAAGCATAGCGCACAATTTATCAGTGTCTTCGTTTACTTGACCCTTTTTCTTGTCCTTCTTTCGAGCATGACAAATCTGTAGACTTCTGTCCATCTTTTCTACAGTTGTAGAAAATTCTTTTGAACCTTTTCTTGCTCAGGTTATTCTTTGGTCTAGAAGGCATCTTTCTCTTTTTATTATTTTGTGGAGCATCCTCAACAATATTTTCTTAAGCACAAAGACTTTAGTCTCCAAAAATAGGAGTAAAAATCCACAACGATTTTAATCTGCATAAATGTCACAACCCATAATTTCCCTCCGTTGGGTATCGTGATGGTACCTACTCTTAAGGACTAGGTAAGCCTAATATTCGTGGAATGACAACAACAATAAATAGAATCTAATATTTTTTTTTGTATGAAATAAATAATTGTTTACACATTGTATATTTCCCAAAACCGGAAGAGTAAGTCATAAGCTTTAAAGGAATTACACTAAAACTCCTAAAATACCACTGTTCAGAAATAAGTACAACAGTGCAAACAAAAATATAAGAGGGTGACTCCGAAACCGCGAACGATGAGGCGATTTTACCTTGAGTCTCCACAACAGCAACCACGCTACTAACAATCAATCGGCCGACTATGCGAAAACCTGGAATCTGCACAAAAATGTGCAGAAGAGTAGTATGAGCACACCACAGTGGTGCCCAGTAAGTATCAAGACTAACCTCAGTGAAGTAGTGATGAGGACTAGTCAAGACACCACTGATCTAATAAATTAAACAGGCATCAATATAGAAATGGCGGAATATGACATCTATCTAATGACTACACAATATAGCAAATAACAAAACATTTACAAGGCGGAAGGAAATGCAGCAACAACAACGGAACAACACAATAATACACAAAAATGATAGACAAGGATACAAGCCAGAACCGGAATACCACAACACAATAAGAACACCAGTAACTCAACACTACATTAGTATTCCACATCAGGCCTTAGCCAATAACCCACTAAATTGGTCAAACCTTCGAGTGAAAACCTTTAAATCGTAGGTTTATATTGAAAGCTTTGAATATATTTATTTCAAAATAGAGAATTTCCTTTGAACATACTTTCTCCGGATACATATATATATATATATTTTGGAAAGAGGAATCTTTAAAACATAATTTCCTTCAAAAATACATGATTTCCAAATATATTTCCCCAATAAATGACTTCCAAATATCATTTTCTGCAAGACAAATGTTTTTCAAATATACCTTTGAAATAAAAGTCCTTCAGACAAAATTTTCTTCAAGGCAAATACTTTTTCAGCTATACTTTTCAATAAAAAAATTTCGATCATAATCTTCTCAAGATAAATCCACCGGAACTCAGTCCGTAATTCAAAATTTGTCATGCAGTACAGGGGGAAAGCTCCCGGAATCTCGTCCATAGTCCCAATTTAAATATGCAATGTAGTACAGGGGCAAAGCTCCCGGAATCTCGTATGTAGTCCCAATTTAGATATGTAATGCAGTACAGGGGGAAAGCTCCCGGAATCTCGTCCGTTGTCCCAATTTAAATATGCAATACAGTACAAGGGGAAAGCTCCCGGAATCTCGTCCGTAGTCCCAATTTAAATATGCAATGCAGTACATGGGAAAAGCTCCTGGAATCTCGTCCGTAGTCCCAATTTAAATGTGCAATGCAGTACCGGAAAAAACAATCAGAATGCGACTGGAACAACACACAATGCCACAACAGGCGCAAAAGCAGCAAAAGACAGAATGCAAGGTGCGGCAAGCAAATCAATACAAAGACTTAAATCTCAAGAATGGTAAAACTCACTCATAAGAAGTAGTCACTGAAGGGAAATACCAAGCACAAGTGAAATGATATAACGAAGGGAAACAAAACCAATATAGCAACAATTCACAATATTCAAGTCATCGATAAGAAACCAACCATCCCAGCAAGGGAAACAACTATAACCAATCTCGCTTAAACAATCAACTAAACCTAAGTAGCACTTAAGTGAAAAATTATATAAATCACAATATACGACTCACGGTCATGCTTGACACCAACGTATAGATATTCCAACAATTGCTAAACAATTATAGGGCGAGACTATGCTAGTTCTAGTCAAATAGGCAATTTATGAAGGAAGATATAGCACGACTGTAGAAAAGATAAAGTCTTCAGTAAGTCAAATTACGATCAAATAAGCAACTAAAAAAACTAAACAAGAGATTTCTAATTTAAGCGGAAAGAGATGAACTAGCAATCGGAACTCAGATATAACAAGTACAACTTCATACACAAGGGATATAAGGACCTAAGAATCCTAAAAGGCCAATATAGTTGCAGATAAGTTCGAGTACGCACTCGTCACCTCGCGTACACGGACTACAATCAACATAGAAGACTCAATCCTAAGGGGTAGTTCCCACAAGGTTAGGCAAGATACTTACCTCATCCGCTCGGACCAAACTTGAAATCACGTTTCTTGCCATGAGTATCCGACTCTGAATGGCCAAATTTGTTCAAATTCGATTGCATAAGGTAAATATCATTTTAAGGAATCAAGATAGCTAATGATGTTTTATACGTCAATAACACACAAGAGGGGGGGGGGGTGATTTGTGTGGTGTCCAATTTTCGAGTGCTGTCGTTATAGAAGGACCTGGTTCTTCTATGTGTTCCAACTCGTACTGTTGCGGAATAATAAATGCAGAAAAGTAAAGAACACAGAGATTTTTACGTGGCAAAACACCTGGCTCAAAAGGTGAAAAACCACGACCTACTACTCAGTAGGATTTTCTCCAAACACTTCACTAAAACAATGAGCCAAACAACATTTACAAAATAAACTCTTTTGTAAACCTAAGGATTAACTCTAACCCTTTAGCTATTTGCGACAACCGTCAAGTTAACTCTAACTTGAATACTCAGTACCTATTACAAGTGCTTCTAGATAAACTGAAAGGTACAATTTGTAATAACTTACTACAAATAAACTAGACTAAAAGACAACAGATGGAACTGGTTCTTCTAGCTGGTTCAAGTAGCTCCAGATTCACACTCTCCAATTTGGTTCGAACTGGTTGCGAAATTTCTTCACGAATTTTGCTCTCAATTCTTGATAAATTTCTGTTTTTGTGCATCTATATACAATAAGTACAATCTGCAATTTATAGGAGTTAGTAGATAAGGATTTAACTAGAATCCTAATGCAACTCTTCCTTGGTGGAAGAGTTCTAGTCAAACTCAACTCCTAAATCCTTCCTTATCTTAGATTCTATTCTTATTGAATAAGGAGTCCTTCTCCAATTTCATTTTAGCAATATTTTCGATAAGAAGATATCTCAATTTTACCAGAATACATTTATCTCATGCATGTGCATCTCATGTGCCTTTAACTCTGTTGGTCTATGTCACCTGTGATGGACCTAGTTCATCTCGGAGTTCCTTTGTCAATCTTCAAAACTATTTCCTTTCTTGGGCCAACAACTAATAAGTTCAAAGCTAATACACGAAATTAGAAAAATTTTCCAAAAAGTCTCCCGGGGCCCACGTCTCGGAAACTAGTAAAAATTACAAATTTAGAACATCCATTCACTCACGAACTCACTCAAATTCTCGGATTTCTAATTGGGAAAACTTCTTCCCATTTTCATGATTTTTCACCTAAATTCCTTGATTGCATGGAAGAAATTGCTATAGATTAAAAATATACAAAGGAAATAAGGTTAGAAATTGTTACCTATGAAGCCTTTCCTCAAAACCCACTCCAAATCACCTACACCCGAGCTCCAAATTATTTTTAGAAGTTATGAAATTCAAGACCTCGAATTTTATATAAACTGCCCAACAATTTCCGCACCTGCGCCCATTGGACCGCACCTGCGGGAAAACCATTGCAGGTGCGAAAACCCACTAAAAGGGCTAGGGCCGCACCTGCGGTCACTAGGCCGTATCTGCGGCTCTGCACCTGCGGAAACCCATCCGCACCTGCGAGAATTGGTTGACCTTGACCAACCCCCTCCTGCGAGCCCCTCTTCCGCACATGCGTGTCCGCATCTGTGGAAAATCCATCGCAGGTACGAGACACCAGAACCAGCAATGGTTCAGTTGCTTCCAAGTTCCAAAAATCACCCGTTGAGCATCCGAAACATCCCCGAGGCCCCCGGGACCTCGACCAAACCTACCAACCAGTCCTAATACCTTGTCCAAACTTAGTCGAGCCTCCAAAACACATCACATAACCTCACAATCACCAAATATACATGGATTCAAGCCTAAAGACTTATGAAATTTCCAAAATCCACAACCAGTGCCGAAACACGTCAAAACTAGTCTGAATGACCTCGAATTTTATACACATGTCACAAATGACACGACGGACCTACAAACACTCTCGGAATTTCATTCCAAGCCCGATATCAAGATTTCACCTATCGGCCGAAATCGCCGACAATCTAACTTCCACCGAATTACCTCAAATTACTCTACGGACCTCCAAAACCAATTCCGGATGCGCGCCTAAGTCCAAAATCATCATACGAAGCTGTTGGCATCACCCAAAACTCATTCCGAGGTTGTTTACTCAAAAGTCAAACCTCCGGTCAACTTCCATCACTTAAGCTTCAAAAATAGAAATTTTCCTTGCAATTCGACTCCAGATTATCCGGAAACTGAATCCAACCACACACGCAGGTCGATATACACAAAGTGAAGCTGTTCAAGACCTTATTCCATCGAATGAAGCTTAATTTCTCAAAACGACCAGTCGGGTCGTTACAATAAATGGGAGTAGAAAACCACAAAAAGTTTTAATTTCCAGAATAGTATATTAAATGAATACAAAACAAAATATTATTAAGTTTCTTAAGCTTCTTAGTAATTCTACATTTGGAAAAAGAAACAACAAAGAGAAAAAACAGAAATATAGAAGAAGCAGAAAATCCGAGCTCACTGAATTCATAATGTTTCCTTAAGGCACTTAATCCCTTTCTAATACCCGAAGTTTATCATATGATTATTCCTTTTCAAGATAGAATGGATTACCCTCATCGATATAGCAGTACTTCAAACCTCAGTGACCAACAAACTCAAAGATCAGTAGAAAATCATACTTACTTTTGTTTACTTTTTGTTAGAAATCAATTCAGAAGGAAGAAGGAAAATTCAGAATTTTCGTAAGAAAAATATGAAGGAATGACCTAGTATTTATAGCGAACAGGTTGGTTTCAAACAAAAAGGTGCAACTCTTCCAGGGTAAAACGGCTATAACGAAAACGACTTTACGCAAAGTAAAACAGAAAAATAAAATCGGAGGGAAAGTTAAATCACCGCTACAGAAAAAGGTTGATTTAGATTAAAAATATTACTATAACTAAATATTTAATAAATTAATTTGGTTCAAAAAATTAATTAATAAAATCACTTGACCAAACACGAAGACGAGCGATGATAATGGTGCGAGACTTGACTTTTTTTTAACTATTTAAGAGCTAGAAGACGTACAATTATATGTATACTCAACAAATGAGCTTTTCTCCACCAATATAGGAGAATATTTTTTTGTAAAGGAAGAAAATTCAAATTTTATCTTTTCATCCATTTCCTATTCACTTTATTTTTTAACTAAAAAACCCACCACTAATGATTTCCAGGACCATTCCCAAAATTCTGACGACGTAATTCAAAATTTTGGCTAGAGGCTATTTTCCTTAAATTTTTATGACATGATCAAAATTTAAATAACGGGCTCCTAAAAAACTCCAGCGTGATTTTCAGTTCCTTTTTTCAGGTACATGTAACTTCTCTTTTCCTTTATTAACTGCTATAGCTGGCTTCTTTAAAGTTGCATTCCATTTCATAACAGTTTGTAATAGTAATTATTTTCTTGTGTTTTTGCGTTTTCTATGACTCCATGAGACGTCAAAATTTAGTTTATTTTGTATGTAGGGCGAGGCACTATCAAAACATCTTTACGTGTGGGGTTTAGTTTTGTGAAGTTTACACTTTAACCGTCCGACTATGCTCCCTAAACACGCCTGATGTCTAACACTCAGGGCTCGCCCAACAATTATTACTCAATTCATGTGTCAAATTTCCTAATTAGCACTATTGACCTTTGAAATTATTTAATAAATGAATGATTAAAGTTTTATTCAACTACAAAAATATGAAGTTTGAGAGTAACTCATATAACGAGTCATAATATTGCATATTTAGTAATTGAGAACAACGTGAATGTGTATATAATTTGAACATTCCTCTAAAATAGATAACTAAAATTTATATCTTCACTTGCTATTGACCTTCATGTCTTAGTTCTATGTCTCTCAAAATTATCAAACTTTCAATATTTTGCCATTTGAAAGTACTTTTGTATTTACTCATGAAGAAGTAATATTTTAAATTAATTATTTACTTTAAGGAAGGTAAAATATTTAGTTTAATAATATTTATTAAGAAGTTATGATTTTCTTATTATTTGAAGTTAAGACATTGTGATTGATTTGTATTTCGTAGTAACATTAATATTATTGATTGTTTATACTGGTAAAATAAGTTAGATATTTTATTTTCTATGAGCTTTTTTAATCACTTGTAATTTTCTTAAACTTTTAATGTACTTCCTATATATTTTTATATTATTTATTTTATTAATTTATTAATTAAAAAACTTAAAGATCTATGAGACTTATGACTCATGCCTCGGGGCTTATGCCTCGTTTCATAGTAGGTAAAATATCGAAGAAATGGTGTGGGGTAGCCACAATTTAAGGTGGTATTTACTTTTTATCCAACATTTTTAATGCTAAGCAAAAGTAGCCACTAGTCTATTAAAATTAATATGAATAGACAGTGTTACCCTTTCCTCCCCAAATGAAAATACACCATTTTCAGATTCATTCCTTACAGCTCTACTTCTCCTTTTGAAATGGGGTTCTGGCGTTTGTATGAGTGTTTCCATTATTTTCATATGTGAAATCCACTTTTGAACAGAAGAAACGAATTGATTAATCATATAAATTCTTGTCATTAACTTTTTAACTTGAAACATGAAGTTAAGGACTGCTTGTCCTTAACTTTTGAACTTGAAACTTGAAGTTAAGGACTGCTTGTCCTTAACTTTTTAACTTGAAACGTTAAGGACTGAAACTATAAGTTAAAGACCTATTGTCCTTAACTTTTGAACTTGAAACTTGAAGTTAAGGACTGAAAACTATAAGTTAAGGACCCATTGTCCTTAACTTTTTAACTTGAACTTTTAAGTTAAGGACTGAAATCTATAAGTTAAGGACCTATTGTCCTTAACTTTGAACTTGAAACTTGGAGTTAAGGATCGCTTGTCCTTAACTTTTAAACTTGAAAGTTGAAGTTCAGGACCTATTGTCCTTAACTTTTAAACTTGAAACTTAAAGTTAAAGACTACTTGTCCTTAACTTTTAAACTTGAAACATGAAGTTAAGGGTTGCTTGTCCTTAACTTTTGAACTTGAAACATGAAGTTAAGGACTGCTTGTCCTTAACTTTTGAACTTGAAACTTGAAGTTAAGGACCTTCAAACATGCGCAAGGGTATTTTCAAACTTGCGCAAGGACCTTCTATCACGTTCAACCTCCTCCTTGAGAAGTTATAGCATAAAGGTATTTTCGTCTAGTCAGGTAAAAATTCATTAAACTAATGGCTAAAGAATAAATACATTTAAAACACTGACTTTAAAATAAAGATGGCTTCTATTAGTGGCTATTTGTACACATCCCACTAAAATATCCTGCCTCACACCCCGGCCTTTTAAAGCCTATATTGTCCGTTGAATACGAAAGAGCTACTTAAAAAGAATTATACTCATATAATTTTTTTTTTCTCTCAAAATTTTCCCACTGCAATTTGGTTGCTCTTTCATTTAACTTTTAAAAGCAAGAAGAAAAATTAGAGGTACAATGTGTGCACAACATCAATAATGTTAAAATGTCATCTTAGGCTACACACTTAGAAGAATAAAATACATTTTTCATCACATTACAGTAGTTCCTATAAAACAGGTTAAAAAGCAAACTGAAAGAGGATGTGCTCAATAAGGAACAATAATAGATTCTATGAGCTCTTGGAGTGGTGCCAGCTCCTTTTTGTCAATCAGCCCGAACTCCTGCAGAATAAACATCAATTATAAGAATTAACATAATAATCAATCTTTAAGATAAAGAATCATAAGAAACCTTCAGCACAAATTTTGCTGCATACTGAAGTTCTGGACATAATCAATGTTTTCATCGCAACTCGGATCACTTCCTTGAAGCAAATGACAGAAAGTGCAGTAATTTCATTGCCCCATTTTGGCTAACTTGGTGATCTTTGTTTCCAATAGACTCCATTATTCTCCATTGCGTATTAGTTCATTCAAATTATGGCTTTAATTGTTTGCATATCCTATGTTACTCCCTGAAGTTCAGACATGTGAGTAATAGGCTAATAGCATACAGTTGCATATTAAGAAACACATATGAAATTGCGGAGTCTCTCCTCTCTTCATTGCATCAGAGATTTCGATATAGGTTGGGATGAATTAGCAATTTGGGAGTTATTGGTACTTAACTGGAAGGGAGTGAGAATAAGTTGGAAGATGTGGAGGAGGTTGTCAAGAGGAAGTGAAATAGGCAGGGAACTTCAGGAAAAACAACAGTCGATTATGCAAATCCTGATACTATAAAATGGTTTTTGTGAGAATGCACGGGAAAATATATTATTCACATCACTTAACAATGATACAATAGGCCATATATATATATAATACACGCCCTACTCCTAATACATATGGGATTAGGGTTATTTACTGCTATTTAACTACCAAACTAACACTCCTCCCCAAGCTGGTGCATATAAATCATATGTACCGAGCTTGTTACATATATAACTAATACGAGGACCAGTGATGGACTTGGTGAAAATATCAGCAAGCTGATCATTCGACTTCACAAATTTTGTAGCAATATCTCCTAAGAGTATCTTTTCTCTAATGAAGTGACAATCAATCTCAATGTGTTTAGTCCTCTTATGGAACACCGGATTTGATGCAATATGAAGGGCAGCTTGATTATCGCACACAAGTTCCATCTGGCTGATGTCACCAAACTTCAACTCCTTGAGCAATTGTTTGATCCAAATTAGCTCACATGTTGCCATAGCCATTGCTCGATATTCTGCTTCTGCACTAGATCGAGCAACTACATGTTGTTTCTTCCTCTTCCAAGACATTAAATTGCCTCCTACGAAAACACAATATCCAGACGTAGAACGTCTGTCAGAAGGTGATCCTGCCTAATCAGCATCTGAGTATCCAACGATCTGCTCATGGCCTCGATCCTCAAACAATAACCCTTTGCCTGGAGTCGATTTTCTATACCGAAGAATGCAGACAACTGCATCCCAATGACTATCATAAGAAGAATCCATAAACTGACTTACAACACTCACATGAAAGGAAATGTCAGGTCTAGTCACTATGAGATAATTTAATTTACCAACCAACCGCCTATATCTTGCAGGATCGCTAAGCGGCTCCCTCTGTCCTGGCAGAAGTTTAGAATTCGGATACATCGGAGTGTCAATCGGTCTACAACCTGTCATTCCTGTCTCCTCAAGAATGCCTAAGGCATACTTCCGTTGTGATAGCACAATACATGAGCTAGACTGAGCGACCTCAATACCCAGAAAATACTTTAGTTTGCCCAGATCATTAGTCTGAAAGTGTTGAGAGAGATGTTGCTTCAATTTAGTAATACCATCATGATCACTGCCGATAATAACAATATCATCAACATAGACCACCAGATAAATACAGAGACTCGAAGCAGAATGCCGATAAAATACAGAGTGATCAGCTTCACTCCGAGTCATGCCAAACTCCTAGATAACTGTGTTGAACTTACCAAACCAGGCTCGAGGAGACTGCTTTAGACCATAAAGTGACCGGCGCAAGCGACATACAAGGCCACGAGACTCCCCCTGAGCAACAAACCCAGGTGGTTGCTCCATATAAACTTCATCTTCAAGGTCACCGTGTAAAAAAGCATTCTTAATGTCCATCTGATGGAGAGACCAACGTCGAACAACAGTCATGGATACAAAAAGGCAGACTGATGCTACCTTAGCCACGGGAGAAAAGGTATCACTGTAATCGAGCCCAAATATCTGAGTATATCCCTTGGCAACAAGACGGGCCTTAAGTCGATCAATCTTGCCATCCGGACCAACCTTGACTGCGTACACCCATCGACAACCAACAATAGATTTACCAGAAGGAAGAGGAACGAGCTCCCAAGTACCACTCGTATGTAAAGCAGACATCTCGTCAGTCGTAGCTTGTCGCCATCCTGGATGAGACAATGCTTCACCCGTAGACTTAGGGATGGAAACAGAGGACAAAGAAGATATAAAAGCATAATAGGGTGATGATAGACGATGATAACTTAAACCGACATAATGGGGATTAGGATTAAGTGTGGTCCGTATACCTTTCCGAAGTGCAATCGGTGTACTAGGAAGAGACAAGTCCGCAGTAGGAGCAGGGTCAGGTGCAGGACGCGAATCAGCTGGGCCTGATGCTGGGTGCGGACGACGATGATAAGTCAAGAGTGGTGTTCCTGTGGCTGGGGATCTAGGAGGAGCCACACTAGACTCCCCAATAGTTGGAATGGGTAAGACTTATGTGGCGGAAGGTGAAAGAGGAGTTGTAGTAAACTCCTTAAAGGTCGGTATAAGTAAGACCTTAGATATATCAAGGTGGTCAGAAGAGGTAGAGAAAGGTTTAGACTAAAAAATGTGACGTCTGATGACATAAGGTACTTACGAAGATAAGGTGAGTAACAACGATACCCCTTCTGAACACGAGAATAACCAAGGAAGACACACTTGAGAGCACGAGGAGCTAACTTATATTTTCCAGGGGCTAAGTTATGAAAGTAACAAGTGCTCCCAAAAACACGAGGGGAAAGAGAGTATAAGAGTGACTGGAAAACAATACTTAATACGAGATCTTATTCTGGATGGGAGATGAAGGCATCCGATTAACCAAATAACAAGCTGTGAGAACTGCATAGCCCCAAAAACGCAGCGGAACATGAGATTCAATGAGAAGTGTCCGAGCAGTCTCAATGATGTGCCTATTCTCTCTCTCTGCAACCCCATTTTGCCGAGGGGTATAAGGACAAGAGATCTGATGAATAATTTCTTGAGAAGTCATAAACTGCTGAAATTGAGAGGATAAATATTCTAAGGCATTATCACTGCGAAAAGTGTGAATAGAAACACCAAATTGATTTTTAATTTCAGCACAAAAATTCTGGAATATAGAAAACAACTCAGAACGATCTTTCATTAAGAAAATCCAAGTACATCTAGAATGATCATCAATGAAACTAACAAAATAACGAAATCCCAAGGTTGAACTGACTCTACTAGGACCCCATATATCAGAATGAACTAAAGAAAAAACAGACTCTGCATGACTCTCAATACTACGAGGAAAGGAGGCTCGAGTATGTTTCCCGAGCTGACATGACTCACACTCTAATGTAGATAAACTAGACAAACTAGGCACCATCTTCTGAAGCTTGGATAAGCTTGGATGTCCTAAACATCTGTGAATTAGGTCCGGAAGATCTGTAACTAGACATGCCTTGGAGGAATTGAGTGCGTTAAGGTAGTAAAGGCCTTCTGATTCAAGTCTTGTTCTAATCGTCTGCGTACTGCGGTCCTGCATAATAAAAGAATCATCAATAAAATATATACCACAATGGAGGGCACGACGAGTCAAACGACTAACAGATGCAAGATTAAAAGGACAGTCAGGGACATAAAGAACGGAATCTAGAGTGACAGAGGGTAGAGGATTTGCTTGTCCAACCCCTTTTGCTTTAGTTTGAGATCCATTGGCTAAAGTAACAGTGGGAAGAGATTGTGAATATGCAATATTTGACAAAAGTGATTTATTACCAGAGATATGATCAGAAGCGGCTGAGTCCACAACCCATTGTCCAAGAGTACTAGACTGGGAAACACAAGCAAAAGAATTACCAGCAACAGAAGTAGCTTGTGGAGATGTCTGCTTACTTGCTCGGTACTGAAGGAACTCATTATACTCCCCTTCNCAGGGGATTTGCTTGTTCAACTCCTTTTGCTTTAGTTTGAGACCCATTGGCTAAAGTAACAGTGGGAAGAGACTGTGAATACGCAATATTTGACAAAAGTGATTTATTACCAGATATGATCAGAAGCGGCTGAGTCCACAACCCATTGTCCAAGAGTACTAGACTGGGAAACAAAACCAAAAAAATTACCCGCAACAGAAGTATCAGTCTGAGCAACAGAGGCTACTTGTGGAGATGTCTGCTTCCTTGCTCGATACTGAAGGAACTCATTATACTCCTCTTGAGATAAAGAAAATCCCTGGTTACCTGTAGTCTCGGTCTGAGCAACATAAGCATTTTTGGGTGGACGACCATGTAAAGAATAGCACACGTCACGAGTGTGCCCAAGTTTATGACAATAAGAGCACTTGAGTCTAGATCTTCCAAAACGACCTCCTCCTCGTCTATTCTCCATAGTTGGAGATGCCCGATTGTCCACCGACTGGGATGCGAGAACAGAAGAGTCAAGTGTCTGTGATGAGAACACTGGGTGACTTGGTGCTGCAGCAACGCGAAGTAATCGAGAGAATAATTCATCAACTGTGGGGACAGCCGGACTAGCTAAAATCTGATCGCGTACTGAGTCAAGATCATTAGGAAGTCCAACAAGAGTAAGAACTAGAAACATCTTTTGTCGTTGCTCTTGTTGCTTTTCAACACTAGCAGAAACTGACATCAACTTCTCAAATTCCTCCATGACTGTCTGTACTTGTCCCAAGTAAGTAGACATATCTAATTCATGTTTCTTTAAATTTTGTCATCCGCGATATCACATCATAGAAACGAGATATGTCATTAGTATATAAAGTGCGAGCCTTTTCCCAAACCAAATAACATGTCTGGAATGGACGAAACAAGGGCATCAACTTGGAATCAATAGATCGACACAGAATACTGCATAATTGAGCATCGATATTCTCCCAAAGTGTTTTGGCCTTTTCATCTCCTTCGCTAGACTTCTCGATTAGATGATCTTGAACACCTTGACCTTTATACCACAGCTCGACAGACGAAGCCCAAGCTAAGTAGTTTGAATTTAGGTAATCATTACACCGGAACTGCCAGAGCCCGGGTTTTTAGACCCGAAAGCATCAACTCCCAAAGACATCGTTGGATTGAAGAGAGTTCTATAAAATTATCACCAAATAACAGAAAGAATCAATTGAAAACTCCCTAAAAGAGACGAACGAGACACTGTTTTGCCGGCAAATTACTGTAGCTGCCGGAAAACAAACAGTGACTACACCGGAAAAACTCAAAGTTGTCAGAATCAGACGAAAACAGTATGAGTAGTGTCGGAATTAGTAGGTGACCCAACTGTTCTGAAGAAACTTTTTCAAAAAATGGCCGGAAGTGGTTGTACGCACCGACGCGTGAGCTTCTGGTGGCGTGTGGGGGCGCGTGAGGAGGCTTCTGCCGGAGAGTTTTACTGGGGTTTGGTCGCCGTGCAGTGGTGACTCTTGTGGTAGTGTTGGATTTTGCACAAGACCGACAGAGACAATGCAGAAGCAAACGACCTTGAAAAAGTTGCCGGAAAAAGGCTTCCGGTGACTGAATTCTCTTCCCGGAATCGCTGGAATTTATGCACAGCGATAAATCTCTCACGATTGCTCTGATACCATGTGAGAATGTACGGAAAAATATATTATTCACATCACTTAACAATGATACAATAGGCCCTATATATATAAAATACATGTCGTACTCCTAATACATATGGGATTAGGATTATTTACTACTATTTAACTACCAAACTAACAGTTATTAATAGTCATCCAACCAAAGAAAAGATGGTAAACTAATTTAACACGGATAAAATCCAGGTAGAGCTGCAATCGACAAAATCCAATATCAGATATTTAAGGAGTAAATAATTCGCTATCTTTAGGCTTAGAGGGAGAGCGAGAGGGTTTTGCTTTTCAGTTGCTGAATGGGAACTTCAGTTCAGAAATGCATTATCCGATTGAGATTTTAGTCCTTTTACAAAAAGGAGATATTCCATGAGATGATAAAATAAGATGTCTAAGAAGTACATCTCAAATCCCAGTTGAGTAAAAATTAGGTTGACATTGGTGTACAGAAACTTCAAATAGAAGGCAAGCAGAGAGAATGTGCCTGTGTGTGTCATTCAAAGAAGACCAAAATAGAGAGGGGAAAAAAGAGAGAGCTAAGACTCTGGAAATTGAATATTATAGAAACTGAAAAAAATATTATAGAAAGAAAACTAGTAACATGCACAAACAAGAAAAAAAAATGTATTCAAGTTCTACAATTTAATAACTCACATGGGTGAAGAGTATGAAATGCTTGAAGCACGTATTCAAATGGGCTTCCTCCTTAAGACTCACAATCTTCTGAAAATGAGAGTGATAAATATGTGCATATACACGAAAGAGGCGTTTGAATATTGTCTTGACAACATCCTTGAAGTTAGGAGGAAAAGGTGCACCTACAAAAACGTAGCTCTGTCAAAAATGAGAAAAGGTAACATAGTATTGTCTAAATTAAGAAAGCAATTGATATTAGTTAGCTATAATTCCCCATCCCACTCCACGCCACCTACTACTGCACATCCGCCCTTCCCCTCTCTTGGCTCCCAAGAGGAAAGTTTTTACTTCGCTCAATATTGATCCCTCCCTCCATTTTATAGAGATGAGAAGTTAGCATCACTTGCATAGTAGCAGTAGTTGTAGAATAGTTCTAAGGAACATTATACAATGTCAAACAAAATCTTAAAAAGAAATAGGAAATTTCAAGCTTGAGATAATAAGCAGAATTCTTAGAACAGAGAAGAGTATGAAGCAATTTAGACGTTCCAAAATAAAAAGTCGATCATATAAGTTGGGATAGAAGAGTACTGTTTACATCTCCAAAATGACAGGAAATGTTAGTCAGGAAGCTGTAATAAGCACTTACCAAGTCTTTGAGGAAATATAGATTCGTCATCCAATTGAGTTTCAATCCAATCCATCAAATATTCAACATATTTTGGGGCTGAAACTTCAATAGGCTTCTTAATCTGTACACCATCAGCCCACCTATACTCATACCTGAAACACATTAAACAATCACTTAGTTATTCCTGGTATTAGTTCCAGGGTAAACTTTGCTCCATTGTAACATTCAAGTCATTTCCTGGAACTACAAATACCATGTAGACAAAGACCGATATAATCCTAATCCTTTGAGATAAGCTCAGGGAAAATAAAGAAGAAACTCAATAAATGGCAATTAATGAATTGATATCATGAACTCTTAATATTCTTCTTTACGGGAGTCTTTTCTTGATTATACTTTTCCCATCGTCAAAACAGTTTGAAAGAATCAACTCCCCTTAACCAGGGATAATTGCAGCGACTCTTTTATCCCCAACTAAATTGCATCTCAAATAATGTATATAATGTAAGTAAGCTGGAAGCAGCTTATTTATGAAACATACTTGGGGCCTGCAGTCATTGTAGGGCAGTTTTCTGGCGTACAGAACTCAGTGAGGGTGCCATAAAGAAGATTCACCTGGTTGAAGAAATCAACAGCTGGATATTGGAAAAAAAAACCATTTAATTAAATTTGATCAGCTTACAGCAACAAGTAAGCAAACAGGATGTAATATTTGCAGCATTCCATTCTCAGCATTGTCTTCAAACTAAGAGTCACATGTAAAGCAGCATTATAGCTGCTGTGCAGATTCTACCTGCAATGTGAGAATGTAGTACATTCCACCAGCCTTTAGACTTGATTTGATGTCCTCACATTAATGTTTTAGTGAATGTGAACTTTTATCAGTATGAAAGTTACATTTCACCTCTTTCGGATTTATATTCTGAAAAGGTATTACAATATATCGAGAAAAAAGTATAATTTCCAAAAAGTGGACATATTTTTAGGACAACCCAAAGAAATAAAGAAGATCAGTCAGTTTGGGGGAGATTGAAGTGTCTGTTTTTTCCCTTTCCAATAGCCAAAAGAAGAAGGGAGGATAGACTGAAGTCTGGTTCCAGAAGTCAAGATTTTGGAGATTAAAAGTGGCGAGATTCTTACTCTGCATTCAATTAACATAGTAAGTCCAGCAATGACATGTTCCAGTAATCTCAAACAGCAGAAGTATAGGTAATACTAATGTTCCAGTGGACGTCCATCATTATGTATGAGACGACATGAGGAAAGAGAGAGAGAACATACTGTTGACAGCTAGCCATTCATTAATATCTTCCCCTGGAGGAAGCCTTACAGCTTCTCTTAAGTTTCCGCTGCCTAATGTGGCATCAATGTGCTTTCTTAACTGTGCCCCCTGTAACAAAAAAAAGGGTGATGACCCATTCAAGGGTAAAAAATACAGATCAATTTCAAATCAAAATAAAGATATATTGAAGAATGATAAACTAGCAAGACAACTAAAAGAAAAAGGAACAATTTCGCGCCAAGGATCTAAGCTAAGCATGAGATATTTTAGATCGTAGAACTAGCCTACTATATAAACTTTAACAAGCTAAAATTTGAAGTTGAATGAGCCTCCAAGAGTGCCAAACATGTTTTATGTCAAATCATTTGAATTCATTAATTCGTTCTCATCTTGATATTGTTTTGCATGATAGTACTTGAAAGAGGAAAGAAGTGAACTTAAGTATAATCTTGCTTAACACATTATAGTATACATGACAAGGGAAGGATAGTCTAATGAAAAAGACTCTATATCTCCGACAATGAGTTTGGGGATCACTCACCAAAGGTGCGGACGTGAAAAGTCTCCAATGACCCTAGGGGTTTAGGGATGGGGGTTTACCATGTCCAATAAGATCATAATAACAAGCCTACAATATGCAACTAAATACATAGGCTTTTTCATTCAAAATTCAACTAATGACGAGATTGCAATTAGCACGAGAAAAAAGAAATCTAAGCATGTTCGGGTTATAAAAATGTAGGATCCATTTAAACTTGAAGATGTCTTTTGTTTGATAAGTTCTGGGAATTGGTGGTATCAACATCAGCATGGTGCAGCCAAACACTTAACATACAGGAATTAACTACCAAAAAACAAGAAGAAAGCAGCAGAATATCTTCTTTAAACTAGGAACGAGCATAACCTTACTCCCTGAGGGTGCACTCTTTTTGGGCCGGAATGTTCTCTGGTTCCTATAAACCAATAGCAAACAAGGTGTTAGATGAATAAGGATATGTACCCATACCGTCGAAAAGGATAGCAAAGCACACTTTTAAAATAAAGCAGATTGAATGACAAGAAACACAAGGCAAAATAAGCAATAACCTACAAGAAGGGAAAATGGAACTAGTAAATTTGAGAAATAACATGATATTCACCCATTAAAAGCTATAATTTATAAACATGAATAACAGAACAGCATTATCTTCATCAAGCTGAAGCCTTAAGATACAAGAACTTGCTAAATAACGTGTTATCCTTTTTTATTTACCCAGTCACTACAAATATTGACTAGTTGTCTATTAAACATAAAACCAGGAGAGAGAGAGAGAGAGAGAGAGTGAGAGAGAGAAGACTTTCTCCATTTTTCCACGGCTTGTGAAATTCTCTATGGTTCAAAAAGGGAGATAATTTCTAAAAGTAAAAGAAGATTTCCTTCTTCTCATACACAGCAGAACATCCAACCTCCTGAATCATCTCTTTAAATAAAAACTGTAGTAAAACTGATCCATCTATAAACATTGGTGGAGCCACAACCAATGAAGGGGGTTCAACTGAATCCCCTTTGTTGGAAAATCATACAGTGTAAATTTGCTTTATTTCACAGGTTCAATTTTTTTGAACCCCCTTACTGAAATTTCGGGTCAGACACTTTCAGTAAACAACCTTTATAATAAGCAAGTTCATCTGCAATTAAAAAAGGTACGTGACTAGCGACTATTCACTGAATATAGCACCAATAACATTTGATCTTGAAATACTAATAACTTAACACCCTAGATTTCTAACCAAAGCAAGTCAGTGATGGCCTAGTTTGTAAGCTATTCTTCACATGAAACAAGTAGCTTTTGCTCAAACTATGTATATGTATTAAAACCCCACTAAATATCTATAAATATCTTGATATTTCTGTATGAACTAGGAACTCATAAACAACAAATTCTGGATCCGCCTCTGATTAGCAAGTGAAACTTATAGCATAATGTTAATAATGAATGTGAAGTATTATCAATTAGCCACACAGAAAGGAGGAACGCTAAGAACTTTAGCTCCTACCAAATTACAATCTTCTGAAAAGAGCAAACAGTTTACTCCAAAATAGCCAAATAAAATTAGAAACCGCTAATCCTCAGCATTCAAAGAATAAACAAACCGAAAAAACAGCCTAAAAGGCTAAAAGTCTAAAACCAATAAATCATCATTCGGCAAATATGAACAATAACCATGCTTGAAAGAAAAAATTCCAGATCAAGAAATTCGTTGAAAGGTGATCAGAGATCATGAAAACATATAAATCAGCATCAATTCACAAAAAAAGAAAAGAAGAAGAAGCAATTCACAATCATATCAAAAGAGATGATTAATTATACCTTCCAAGGCCAAAAAGACTCATGGTCTTTTAGATATATGGAAAATTTTAAAGAAAAAACGATTCTTTGTGGCTTTTTACGCGAAGAGAAGGAGAAAGGGTGGCAAGGAGAGATTTGGAGAAAGATCGGGCAGCGGAGAAGAAAGCTGCCCACATTGGAGGGGCTTTTATTTATTCGCGGGCGGGCAGTTTAGTTTCCTATTTGTTTTAAAGAAAAAAGTAATTAGTGGCAGCATCGAAAAAAGCTGGTGCGCACTGAATTTTCACCCAATGAAAGGAAAAGATAAAGGAAAATTGCAGAAAGTGATTGGATTTTCTCTGGAGCTAAAGTGACGTATTGCTGATCGCATAAATGCATGTCTAGCTGACACGTGGTTTTTTGCAACCGATCAATTTAGCACTCTTATTTCTCTTGAGAAACTGGGAAAAGAAGAGTAGGAGCACATATGCACTAATGATGAGGTACGAGAAATTGGTAGTGATATGTCTAATAAAGGTAGAGGTAGATCAATGAAGAATTTGAGAAAGTGATTGTCACGATCCCAAATTCACTAGTCATGATAGTACATAATTCAATCCGCTAGGTAAGCCAACTAGTAATTATTCAAATCCAGTGATATTAACAAGAAAATTAAACGAAAGTAATTTACTGAATCTTATACATTTTTCAAGGGCTGGTAGTACAAATCATGAGCTTCTAAGAATAGAGTTTACAAAGTTGAAATAAAATAAATACTGTAACGGCCCGATCGGTCGTTCCGAGAGTTTCAGCCCCGTTTCCCCCATTTCTGCTTCATTATATGTGGATCAGCCTTATTATGTTGTGTTGGGTTGGTTGGCTCGGGTTCAGAGTGATTTGGAGCGGAATGAGATACTTAGTTTCTTAAGTTGGTTAATTAGTTGAAAAAGTCAACCGGAAGTTGACTTATAGGTAAATGATCTCGGAATTTGGGGTTTTATGGTTCAGATAGCTTCTTTAGGTGATTTGGGACTTAGGAGTATGTTTGGAATGTTATTCCGAGGTTTGTAGTAGAATTAGACTTGAATTGGCGAAATTGAATTTCGGTAATTTTTGGTCGGCAGTGGAAAATTAGCTATCGGGGTCGGAATGAAATTTCGGAAGTTGGAATAGGTTCGTAGTGTCGTTTGTGATGTGTGCGCAAAATTTTAGGTCATTCGGACGTGGTTTGATTGGTTTCGACATCGTTGGCGAATTTCAAAAGTTTGGTCATCGTTTTTGATGTCGTTTTGAGTGTTCCGAGGGTTCGACTAAGTTCGTGTGATGATATGTGACGTGTTGGTATATTTGGTTGAGGCCTCGAGGGGCTCGGGGTGATTTCGGATGGTCATCGGAAGGTTTGGACCTGGAAAATGCAGTAGAATGGCTGTTGGTGCAATGTTTTTTATGTTTCCGCACCTGCAGATAAGGGACCGCAGGTGCGAGGTCGCAGATGCGCTAGGGGAGACGCAGATGCAGAATTGGGCCATGAGGAGAAGAACCGCAGATGCGGTGAGGTGGACGCTTCCGCGGGACCGCAGGTGCGGTGCCTGGGGCGCAGATGTGGTCCTGGTCGTTTAAGTGAAAACCGCAGGTGATTGGACCGCAGAAGCGGTCGCGCAGGTGCGATGGAAGTGACCGCAGGTGCGGTTTAGCTGGGCAGAGCATATAATTTCAATCCTTCACGAAATTGGGTTATTTTTCCACCATTTGTGTTCGGACTTGGAACTTTTTGAGGGATTTTGAAGAGGGATTCAAGGGGAATCACTTGGAGGTAATGTTTTTGAACTCAATACTCGATTCTATGGTGATTTCTAACTGACTAAGCATGAAATTTATGGGATTTAAGGGTTAAAATTGGGGAATTAGGGCTTGATCGGAGTCTTACCTACACCACTATAGAATGGCAAGGCGTGGTCGATGTAGCTTTTACCCGATATGATCGGGATCGAAATCCACAGGGAGTTAGAATATTGGAGTTGGGTTCCTATCTGATTTAGCTGTGTATGTTGTTCTTAATTACTCTTCTAAACATAAGTTTGTTTGATTCTATACTAGTTATAATGCTAAGAATTACTAAGAATAAACTAAGTGTAATATTTTTGGTAAGGGTTTTCTCAAGTTATAAAGGGCACTAGGAAAACGACTTACACCTAGGCAAGTATCTAACGGGATCTAAAATCTAGGATAAACTTTTTGTTTATGGGCTCGTGATATAACCTCACAGTCAATTACTCACCCTATACCTCTCGGTAGTTTGGGTGACTTTGCCCGAATTAGCTTTCTCAAGCCTAATTGGGTGTTTCAACAAAGCAAGTGAAATTGACTCAAGTCGGGTATTACTATCTCTAGGTTCTACCCTTTAGTTGGGGCTATCAATCTCTTGAATTCACCCCAACTCCTTGTTAGCCTATTTTGCCTAGACTTGGATCATCTTTCTCAAGAACAACCCAAGTAAAAAAGGTATGAATCAGTGTTTGCAACCACTAATTCAATTGATTAAGCATGAAACAAGCTAAATATCACTGAACCAATAACAAGTAAACCCTAAAATTGAAGACCCATTAAATACCCACACTAGGGTTGGTCACAACCCTAGATAATGGGTTTAGCTACTCATATTCAAGGAAGAAATCAAAAGAGTAGATGGAATTAAAGCCATAAATGTCAAATACAAAGATAAAATCTAAGATTAAGAGTGAAATCTATTCTAAAGTTACTCAAAAAGGAAAAAGGCTGCTATTCACGAACTCTACAAAACATCTGATGCCCTAAAAATGAGAAAAAGAAGTATTTATACACAGCTGACAATACTGGACAAAAATGCCCCTACGGAGGTTCCGCTGTCAGTAGAAAACTAAGCACCCCAGCGGAACAGCTTCAGCGGCCGCGCAATTATAAGCACAGATGATGCGAGGCTAGAATTCATAGTTTAACATGTTATATGCCTTATATTTATGTGCGTTAATGATAAAAATACACTTTTTATGTGCTTAATGGAGTTTATTTCATGTGT
>ML334879.1:0-109380 GCA_005239505.1 Nicotiana paniculata
TCAGTACATGGGGTCGGTTGTACTGATACTATACTCTGCACTCTTTTTGTGCAGATCCAGGTATCGACCAGTAGTAGAGATATTTAGAGCGGCTATTCATTTACTCGGAGACACGAGGTATATCTGTCGGCGTTCGCAGATCCCGAGTCTTCTCCTATTTCCATAAATGTTGTTTTATTTTATTCAAAACAGTTACATTATTTCTTTCGGCCCAGTATTTGTAGTATTCTTTAGTAGTTCGTGAATTGTGACACCAGACCCTGGGTAGTCTTAGAGTTATTTATGTAATTAGTTCGTGGTTCGTTTTTATTCAATTGTTTATTATTTTATCATTGAAAATCATCTAAATTAAGTTTACATTAGATTTATTTATTGATGTTTAAGAAATAATAGGAATTTAGCTACTCAAATTCTAACATTGGCTTGCCTAGCAAGTGTGGTGTTAGGCGCCATCGCGATCCCTAAGGTTGGGAATTTGGGCCGTGACAAAAACACACGAATCTAACACACAAGGATCATATCTCAACATAACTCCGCCTCAATGCATGACCCCATCCAAACGCTGGCCCATATTATATACGTCGCTCCCCCTTTCTCAAAATCAATAACCATGCAAAATATGACATCAAGTACTCAAGGTGCATTACCATAAACACGGAGAATTGGACGATATCATGCTACATGAAACCCAAAAGAACATAACCAATACACCTCAATCATGCAATACCCAATTACTCATCTCACTCAAATTCTGCTATAAGGCCACAATAGAACCGCACCATGTGTGCCCAAAACAAACGAATCACAACTCCTCGCAGCATAGAAGAGTAACTCATAAATCATTTCAGAACATGAATAAGCTCAACAGCAACCGAATGAAACATCCCTCAGCAATAGCAGTTTGGAATCAACCAATCCGACTCGGTGTAGAATACACATCCCTAATTGGGCCTACCAATGGACCCCCAAATCGACTCTGGTCCCCCACAATTAGATTATCAAACCTTCGAAAGTCCAAAATAACTAAATCACAACACGCTATACCTTAGCTAGCTTCGGCCACAACCTCACAGCCCGCAACTATGAAACAATCTTCTCCTGAGAACTCCCAGTCTCCAAATTCATAGAACACACTTACCACCATATCTGATCCTAACTCCACCACCAGAATGTCTAACACATCTTTCATACACGATCATCCCACAAGGAATACTTCTAAAATTCTGCCACATAGGAAAATTTGAATATCCGCAGTCGATCAACCAGGAGAGTGCCGTAGAACCAATGATGTCTCCATAAATCAAACACATCTCCCTTCCCGAAATGAATACTCTCGCCAAGCCATACCAAATAGAAATGCCATTTACTTTGTCATCTGGAATTGTCCGCCTAAGGATTCATGACCTTCATTTGAAAACCGCGTCGCGACTTTGCATCTGCAAATCTCAGTGCTACACCACACAACGCACCCATTATGCCACCATATGAAAGATACGACAAATCTCACAATCCACCCTGAGTCGCAAGCAACTAAATACTCAATTAGCTAAAAACTTTCCATTTGATTTCATTCTTGAGAAAATTACAATACGCCACATGCCCCACGCACCAGTAGAAAATATACATTTCAAACCATGGTAAAGACTATATCAAGAACCTTCTGAAACCCATTGCACTAAACCAAACCGCTAGGACTGAATCCCTCTAACTCAACTAAGCTACGCAGGTCGTCAAAACCCAAGGGCATTGCCACGAATCACACGTGGAATCCTCACCACATCATTAGCACCCAAGGAACCGATCTTACTCATTATCATGTCGATCCAACCTACTACCAAGCTATCCTATTTCTCCGATTTCCTGCTGAATTACCTTCAAATTGATTCTTCTCCTTGATGTAATACCTAAATCCTCAACCAAAACTCACCACGCGAAGCGCTAGCACAAACCACACCGCCCTAAGGCTCATAAGCCGCTGAATGTTCTCTTAATCACCCCAAAAGTACCACAACTCAAATACTTACTCTGAAGAGACTTCCTATGAATTTAAGCTATTCTTTCCCTTTCCTGGTAGAGAATTGTAGAATCCATAACGATATAGAAATACCACAAATCTTGACACCCTCAAATGTAAATCTTCGTTCCTAGCCAAATACACATTCCGAAGATTCCCAATTGTTACATATAAATCTTGAATCCATCAGAACCATTATCGAGAGTCATTTACTCTGCTCAAATCTCAATTCAACCGACCAACGGGTTGAACAACCTGTGCCCTATTAGCATACCAGCACCTAAGGGAGTAACCCACACTCCTAAGCAACCGAGCAATCTCCTACTCCACACACACTACATCCTTCACAACTAACACCCAATTATTCCATGATTCCTATATACCCATAGAGTGAAATACAACCTGTATCCAGAAATTCCCTTACTCGGGTCATCCTCACTCTCAACACTTGCAGTCATAACTGATTCATAATTATACCTCAGACCGAAACCACTACAACACATAATCGTGCAATCAACTTGTCGGCAACATACTCCCCCACTTGGCTCAGAGCCATAGATCAAAACACACAATAAATAAAAATGCCCATACCCTATTACCGCCATAATATCGCAGTGAGATTCAACTAAATCTTTTCTGAGCTCCTATAACATAAGCTATCCGGTACCTTAAATTATCTGCAATTCTCGCATTCACCATTATAATAGTCAGGCCAACTTCACAAGCGATCTAAAATCAAATTGCAACATATATCATTCACTGGTAAAAGAGAAATCTCTACAAAACAACATAAGTATCACACAACCTCAGGACACCCCGCATGAGATGACCCCACCTGCTTGGCCTCAAACTGATATCTCTCTATACTCCTCCATAATCATAACTACTACGCAATCACTTTATCCCCCTAAGTCTAAACTCATAACGCAACATGAAGATCTACTTCACTCCACGACTAAACTACCCGAGAGGTTCTTGATACATCTCAAGTATACTCTTCTTGTCACATTTGAACAATCTGAACACATCTCGTAATCAAATCATACTCACCACATCGTCATCCAGTCACAAATCCCACCAATAAGGACAAAGAAAACATATAAGTCCCAAATGTATGTGCTCACACAATCGAAATCCCAGTACTCAAGCCATAGACAAAACCCGACCTCAAGTCCTCCAGACTTGCCCATCATGAACATGCCAAAATCACATCTCGCACCTCAATCATGGAAATCACAAGCCGTCGATGAACAACTGATACCGAGCGCTCATGTGCGCGTACGAATGCGTGGGAGGAATTCAAGGAGTTACGCTTAGAGATGGATCAGTGTCGCACGATAAGGAAAGAAAGATGGGAAGTATATCCTAAATGTCCTGTAGCCTCTCGAAGATAGGTATGGACGTCATCATACTAATCCGCAAGACTCTGCTAGACACTTGCTCATGACTTGTAGAACCTATGAACCTAGAGCTCTGATACCAATCTGTCATGACCCAAAATCCACTAGTTGTGATGGCCCCTAACCCAACCCGCTAGGTAAGCCAACTAATAACTATCCAATTTCAATAACATTAATAAGTCAATTAATCAAAAATAAATTATCTGGAACTATTACATTTCCCAAGGATTGGTAGTACAAGTCATGAGCTTCTAAGAATAGAGTTTACAAATGCGGAAATGAAATAAATACATAGTCTGTTTGGAAAGTATATAAACAACACAATTTAACTAAGACTACCCTGAACAACAGAGGCAGCTACAACATGGATGCAGGTACATATTCAATCCAGCAACCCTCGAGCACAGCAACAATCGCAGTCAACATCTGCACGCAATGTGCAGAAGTGTAGTATCAGTACAACCGACTCCATGTACTGAGTAAGTAACAAACCTAACCTTAGGTTGAAAGCAATGACGAGCTGGAACATAGGTCGGGTCCAACACCAATCGCAGTTCATAATAGTGTAAAACAATTAATTAAAGAAATAGCTCAAAGATAAGGTGCTCAGCCTTTTCACAATTTTCCGAAAATAGTTCCGCTTTTCAAGAATATTAGTAGAAACCCAAATCCTTTATCGAAATCATCAAAATTTTTTGAGATAGTTTGAAAACTGAAATTTTCCTGAAAGATCCTTTCCACAATAAATAAAATGTTTCATTTCCTTTCCAAATAACAAATGTGAAATAACTCTCTATAACAGCATATCAATGTGTGTAAAAAGTCATGAATGACATAATACCGTACAACATGAGGAAATGCGCCTCTATGCATGCCAATGCCATGTATGCCAGATATGAATCATGTACTCACACTCTCCACTCATCATACTCAACCACTCGGTACTGTATATGGACCATACGGCCCAGGGAGATCAATCCCGGAACATATACAACACTGACTAGAAGTCACTCAGTACCGAGGAAAAAGGGAAATCCATCCCTAAGGAGAAATCCATCTTCAGGTATCAAGTACTTCAGACAAATCCATGCCCAGGGAAATCCATCCCTCAATAATATATAAATGCTCAACCACTTAGTACCATACATGGCCCATGCGGCCCAGGGAAATCCATCCCGGAACATACTCAATAATGTCAATACGTCACTCGGTACCGAGGAAAAAGGGAAATCCATCCTTCAATAATATCATTCGTGCTCACTAGGGGTATGTTACAGACTCCGAAGGGGCTCCTACAGCCCAGGCGCTATCATAAGCCAATCCCGACATCAATCAATATAACATGCTGTGACGTGCAACCCGATCTCATAACTGTCACTCATAACCAGGCTTTCAGCCTCACTCAGTCATCAATCTCTCCAGTCTTACTCACGGGCTCACAATGTCATGAAACTAGTCCGACAACAATGATATGATTTACCAATAAACAACCACTGAGACTGAGATATGATATGAATGCATGAATATGATTGAGTACGAAATATCAATGGAAATCAGTGAGATGACAGCAAAAAACGACCACTATGGGTACAAACAATATCAACATAAAGCATAAACATGATATTTAGCATGATTGACAGTTCAATTACTTTATCACATGGTGAAAACACAAATATCAAATAAATAGGGCCACTATACAGGGCCATGGGAACAACAGAGAACCAATTCATAGGGTGCACGCCCACACGCCCATCACCTTGCATGTGCGTTACCTCAATACCAATCACATAACACGTAATGCGGGGTTTCATACCCTTAGCACTAAGTTTAGAAGAGTTACTTACTTCGAACGAGCCAATACCAGTGCCGAGAAGGCCAAACGATGCTCCAAATATGCCATCCCGTGTGTTCTGCCCTCCGAATGGCTCGAAACTGACCAACAACAATTCAAATACATCAAACAATGCTAAAGGAACCAATCCCGGTCATAAAAGATCAAATCTTGAATCGAAGCCCGAAATCATCCCAAAATCCCAACCCGTGCCCGCACCTCAGAACCCGACAAAACTCACAAAACCTGACAACCAATTCAATTTCGAGTCCAACTATACTAGTTTCACTCAAATATGACTACAATTCGATGTTCAAATCCCAAAAATTCATTTTATGAAGTTTCTACAATTTCCCCCAAATTTCTACCTCAAAGTACTAATGAAATGATGAAATCAGTGATATATTCATGTATATTAACCAAATCCGAGTTAGAATCACTTACCCCGATGAATTTCTTGAAAAACCCTCAAAAAATCACCACAAACCGAGCTCCCTACGTCCAAAATGTGAAATAATTCCCTAAATCCCGTATATATATTGCACTCTTTGGTCTCCACTATGCAGTCCGCAAAAATCCAGGTGCGACAGCAAAAATTCAAGCCCCTGCGGTCGCGAAAAAGTGTTGAGGTCACACTTTTGGTGGCTGTACTGACAGGCCTTAGAACTTCAGCCATAAATTTCTCTACAGATATCCAAATGATGATATATTTACATTTCTAAAAACTAGACACAAAGGGGTACAACTTTCATTTTTGAATCATCTCAAAATTCTTTGTAGATCAAAAGAAATAGGCTTTCAAAATTGGACCAGCGGATCTGCAGATCTCCCTTGGAGAGCGGCCGCGATCAAAATTATGCGATCCGTGCCCCCTCCACCGCGGTCCGTGAAATTTTGCCGAGGTCCGCATTTCCAAGGCACCAGAACCATGCCAGAGTACTGAAATGGCCCAAACTCGCTCAAAACTCACCCGAGGCCTCCGAAACCTCAACCAAAGGTACCATCAAGTCCTAAAATACCACATCAACTCAATCGAGCTCTCGAATCACAACAAAAAATAACAAAAACATGAATCACACACCAATTCAAGCTTAATGGACTTAAAACCTCAAACTTTCACAACCGATGCTGAAACCTATCAAACCTCATCCGAATGACCTCAAATTTTTCACACACGTCACAAATGAAACTACGAACCTTCTCTAATTCTTGGAATTCCATTCCGACTCTGATATCAAATTTTCCACTGTCGGCCAAAAATCATCAAATTTCTAATTTCGTCAATTCAATCCTAATTCTACCACGGACCTCTAAATTACATTCCGGACATACTCCTAAGTCCAAAATCACCTAACGGATCTAACTGAACCATAAAGATCCAAATCCGAGATCGATTACTCAATAGACAAAACTTGGTCAAACCTTTCATATTTAAAGCTCCTAGCTGAATATCATTCCTCCATATCAATCCCGAATAACCTAAAAACCAAAATCGATGATTCACATAAGTCATAATACATCACACGGAGCTACTCATACCCTCAAATAATCGAGCGAAGTATAAATGTTCAAAACGACCGGTCAGGTCGTTACAAAATGTTGCTCACATATTGGACATCTTCATCTTGGTCATTATAAGAGTCATCTTGATCAAATCCACTATCATCTTGCACAAGCCCACTCTTTGTTGAACTTGTGGACCCCTTCTCCATTTGTTCACCATCATACTTACTCCTTCCATTGCATTGACTTGCCTCGGGTTTTGCACTTGTTGAAGTTGAGCCTTTGCCAATTGGTTCATGATGGTAGTCAATTCGACTATAGCTTGCCCATGGTCATGCAACTTTTTGTGAAGGAGAATCACATTGGGATCAACTTGTGAAACATTAGCCCGAGATTGCCACGCTGATGAAGTATCCGCCATCTCATCCAAAATATCACACGCCTCCACATAAGGCGTAGTCATGAAGTTCCCACCGGCAAGTTAATTCACTACACATTGGTTGGTTATATTGACCCCCCGATAGAAAGTTTGTTGAATCATGTTCTCCGTCATATCGTTGTTGGGACAATCTTTCACCATTGTTCTGTACCGTTCCCATATCTCGTGTAGTGCATTGGGCTCTTGCTTGAATGCAAGAATTTCATCCCGAAGTATAGCCATGTGCCCAGGAGAGAAGTACTTAGAAATGAATTTCTCCGCCAATTCATCCCAAGTATGAATGGAATGGTTAGGCAAACATTCCAACCAATCTAAAGCTTTCCCCTGTAGAGAGAAGGGAAAAAGACTTAGCCTCAAAGAATCCTCGGATACATTTGTTTGTTTACTCCCCTACCACGTATATACGAACCCCATTAAATATTTGTAGGCGTTTTGACTCGGTGCAACAGTGAATAACCCTCGTTGCTCGAGAAAAGTGAACATCACCTTAGTTATTTGAAAGTTGCCTGCCCTAATACAGGGAGGGACTATTGCACTTGCATATCCTTCATTCGGCAGCACCCAGTATGGAGACACTCGTGGTGGAGGTGGGGGTGGAGTGGGTGAATTTTCATGAGGCACTCAGCCTCGTCTATTGGCTTGAGGTTAAAGAACGACCTCATCCATTTGATCATCCTCAACGTCCACATCAACCAAATCAATGTTTCCGAGCTTATTATTTACCATGATTGTACCTAAAATTTCTCAATACATTAGTAACGAGGAAGAAAAAGAAGATATTCCAAAAACATACCTAAATATATAACTAACACCATTTTTTAACTCCCTGTCAACGGCGCCAAAAATTGGTCTTGTCCAATTCACACCTCAAAACAAGGATATGAAACGGTCAACTGCAATAATAGTAACCCAACGAAGAGTCAGGATCGAATCCACATGGAGTTTATATGGGAATTAGGAGTATATATTCTAGTACGTGAGTTTGAACTATCTTAATTTACACTTCCACAAATTGGTTTTGTTTCTATTTCTATTTTTAAAACTAAGATTGCAAAGTTAAGAAATAAAACTAAGATAATTGTTTTTGTTGTTTTTCAAGTTTTTAAAAATCCTAGGGCTATGGCCATCACCTAGTTGTTTGCCTAATGGGATATAAACCTTAATGCTTGTTTTATTGATCGGGGTGTATTATAGCTATCAACTCTCAATTACCCACTCAATACCTCTCGGCCAGAGAGTGGTTTTGCCCAATTTGGATTTCTCACGTCCAAATGGGTATCGCACAGAAAGGTTGATAAAAGCTCAAGTCGGGTTATTACTATCTCTAGGTTGAATCCTTTAATTGGGTTAATCAATCTCTCGATTGACCCAGTTTCTTGTTAGCCAAGTTTTCCTAGACTAAATCTCTCTTTCTCAAGTAGAAACTAAGTCAAATAGGCATGAACTAATGTTTTCAACCATTAATTCCACAAATTAAAGCATGAACAAGGTTAAATAATAAACACCCAATCATAAAAAAGCGTTAAATAAACACCTATGAGGTTTACACACTAGGGTTGGGTCACAACCCTAGTGAAATTCTAGCTACTCATGCTGTAAATTGAAGAAATACTAATTAAACTCATATTGTAAAGTCAAAATGATAAAATCTATGTTAATATATTCCATATAGAAAAATACTAAAAGAAGCAAAGAAAAAATGGCTACAGGACTTGCTGATGTCAAAACTTGACCTAATTTTGTGAAACTTGTCTATTTATACAAGGCTGGAAATTTTAGACAAAAATTCTCTTCGGGAGGTTCTGCGGTTGCACAATTCCATGTGCGGTCATAGAAGCCTTCATCTTGCAGGATCTGGGATTCTGCAGCCGCACAATTCTCAACTGCGGCCGCTAGGAAATATTTCTGTGGTCCGCAACTTTATCACCGTGGCCACAATCTGGTTTTCTGCGGTCCGCATCTTTACTTCTGCGGCCGCACAATTCTTGTGTAGTCCGCAAACTTGAGGGACTTGGACTTTGGAAATTTTCACACCCTCTGAAGTTCATCTTCAATTCTTCATTTGTGGCCGCATAATTCCTGTGTGGTTTGCAATTTTCTAGGAAACCTGTGCCTCCCTACATGCCATACAGTGACAGTGCCTCCCTACATGCCATACCTAAGACTTTTAAAATGCCGCCCTATCTGACCGACCCCCAAGACCATGTCACTCACTACGTCACCGCCGTGAAAGGCAATGATCTCGCCAAGGAACAAGTATCCTCCATTCTGCTAAAGAAATTCTGCGAGACCCTCACGGGAGGGGCTTTAACATGGTATTCACAACTGCCTGTGCGCTCCATTGAAACCTTCGAGGAAATGGCCGATAAGTTCGTAATGGCCCATACTAGGGCCAAGAAGGATGAGGCAAGAGTAAATGCCATCCTTGCTATTAAATAGTCTCCGGGAGAGGGGCTGAGGGGCTTCCTCGCCCATTTCAACCGAGTAAGAATGATCTTGCCAAATGTATTGGAACAAATAGTAGTAGTAGCTTTTCAAAACGGGTTGAGCATAAATGGTTCTAGGGCAAAAAAAAGCTACTAAGTCGACTTATGAAGTATCCCCCAACTACTTGGGATGAAATACACAACGCATATTGCACCGGATTCCGAGCAGACGAGGAAGACCTCAATGCCCAACCCATCGAGTGACCACAGTGCAAGCAGAATCCAGGAAAGCTCGAAGAAATGATATCAGAAGAGATCTCGTGGCCTCGCGACCCAATCGGGAACATCATCTCCCATATGTCAGAACTACCATTGCGTCTTCATGCCGCCATGAAGAGGGCCCACCCCGATCAAGAAAAGGGACTCACCGAATGAGAGAGGTATGCCCCATTTATTTTCTGCTCACAATTTTTGTGTTTCACCTATATAAATAGTCTACGCCTTAGAGAAGCTCGGACCAAAGGTGAAGTGGCCACAAAAGATGAGGTCAGACCCGAATACTAGAAAATCAAACACCCTCTGTGAGTTCCATCAAGAGCGAGGACACAAAATCGAATATTGCATCGCCCTAAGATAGGAGGTCATAAACATGCTATGATAGGGACACCTCAAAGAGTTGCTGAGCAATCGGGGAAGGGCCAACTTTTCCAGAGGACGTGAACAACAACAAGGGCCACCGAAAACACCCTCGCCGACCCACACCATCCACATGATCATCGGTGGCGGGGATGAAGCTTCCAACAATGTGAAGTTCACCACAACCCACAAGCTCAAACGATCGATCACCTACGAACGGTATAATGAACTCGAAGAAATTATCATCTTCTATAAGTGAGATACCAACGTTTTGTCCTTTCCTCACTATGATGCTCTTGTTATCACTTTATGAATTTTAGATACCGATGTGAGATGGATTATGGTAGACGATGGGGGCGCCGCATGCATTAATAATCCTCGAGTAGTTGCACAAATGAAACTCGACGATAAGATAGTGCCACACTGCATCACACTAATAAGTTTTCACAATGCATTTGAGCGAACATCCGACGAGATCACACTCTCTGTCCTAGCTGGTGGCATCATGCTGGAAAAGACATTCCATATCATGAACCAAGGCACAACAAAAAATGCCATAATAGGGTGACCATGGATACACACCATGAGAGCCATCCCCTCCAGCTTGTACCAAGTCATCAAACACTTAACTCCATGGGGAATATTCAGTATACGAGGGGAACAACGCGTATCGCAGGAATGCTACCGCATCACCTTAGGCTGTACAACCACCCAACTAATAAATGATGAAGAAAAAGAGGCATAGCAATCAACATGGTCGAGGTCGATGTGCAATGACAACGAGGACATCATCAGAGACCCCGATATGGTCGAGGCTACAGGATCTACCATAGAGGACCTCGACCTCGTTCAATTAGACAGCAACTACCACAACAAGAAAGCTTAAATTAGCTGCAAACTTCAGAAACCGGGTTTGGTGAACTTTTAATTGCCAACGCAGGCTTGTTTGCTTTTATCCATGCATATATGCTTGGTATCCCAAAGGAGATCGACACACAAAAATTGAATGTCGATCTATTCCACCCCCGTTGAGGCAGGTTAGGTATAAGTTCAACTCCACAATTAATGACGCAGTACGCGAAGAGGTAGAAACATTGTTGGAAAATGGCTCCATTAGGGATTCGAAGTACCCCCAATGGGTCACCAACGTGGTCATGGTGAAAAAGAAGAACGGAAAATGGTGGATGTGCGTAGATTTCACTTACCTGAAGAAATCTTGCCTAAGGATCCATTTTCATTACCCCATATCGACCAATTCATCGACGCAATGGTCGGGCACGAACTACTAATATTCTTGGATGCCTGCTCAGGCTATAATCATATCCTCATGGAGGAAGAGGATCGGGAAAAAAATCCACCTTCATGACCCACCAGGTGACGTACTCCTACAGGGTCATGCCCTTCTGGCTGAAAAATGCGGGGGCAACTTATCAAAGGTTGGTGACGAAGATGTTCAAAGAGCAGCTCAGTAAAATGATGGAATTATATATAAATGATATGCTGGTCAAATCCAAAAGGAAAGAAGATCACATCGACCACTTGAGAGGAACCTTCGGTAGACTCAGGCAATATGGAATGAAACTGAACCCCGAAAAAATGTGCATTCGGCGTGGCCTTAAGAAAATTCTTGGGTTTCCTAGTATCACATCGAGGTATCGAGGTCAATCCTAACCAAATCAAGGCCATAGAAGGGATACCAGAGCACTTGACCACCAAAAAACAGGTTCAGAGGTTGACTGGTCGTATCGCCACCCTTTCAAGGTTCATTTCGCGATCCACTGAAAGGTGCCATAAGTTCTTCGGCATACTCAAAAAGGATAATAGCATCCAATGGACCCTTGAGTGCGTCCAAGCCTTGAAGGAGTTAAAGGTGTACTTGTCATCTCCATCGTTACTTTCAAAACTAGAACTGGGAAAACCCCTCCTTGTATATCTCGTCGTGTCCAAAGTAGCTGTGAGCGTGATAATTGGGTATTTTACCAACTTATCTCGCCTTTAATCTTAGATTTTTGCTATGTTTGATTGATAAAATTATGTGTTTAATGTCATTTACTTATATTTTACATGTTTTATGTGATTTAGAAGTGATGGTGAAGAAACCAAGTTAAAACGAGTCAAAAAGAAGCTAAAATGAAGAAAGGAAATCTGCCCAGCGAATTACCATTCGCGAACGCGAAGCATCAGGAAACCAAACCTTCGGGAACGCAAAGGACAACTTGCGAACGCGAAGCAGTAGGAAGACAAACCTTCGTGAACGTGAAGAATAGCCCGCTAACACGAAGGACAGCCCGTGAACGTGAAGAAGTAAAAGTCAAACCTTCACGAACACGGAGGATGTATCGCGAAAGCGATGAAGAAATGGGAGAAAAACTGGGCAGTTCTGGAATTTCACATTTTTGACCCCAAACCATTCAATACACGACCGAGCTCATTTGTAAAACATCTTTGGCTTATTTTTCAGTCTCTTGACTAGAGAAGACAATTTTGGAGGCTAGGGTTCTTGCACACACACTTGGGTCTTGAAGATTTGAAGCTTTTGGTTGAGAATTTCTTACCCATTTGTGTCCATTTCTTCATTTCCTTGCTTTGTATTATATATCTAAGTGTGTAGTATTTTTTCCAACACTTGAATCTTGTTTATGGAAATATTCATATTTAAAGTGTGGATTAAATATCTTGTTGTGCTTATGTATTAAATAATTTTATTTATTATGAAGTGAGTTGTTGTTTCTTTAATTATTCTTGTTCTTTAATGTTTCCAAATGGATTAGCTAACCCTATGACTCACCCATTTACTTTGAATAAATTTCGGGAAAGATAATTTGGGTTGAGAAAGATTAATTAACAAGAGCTTGAGGCTTTAACCCTCACTTTATAAATTCTACCTAGGGATAGGATTGAACTACTTGTAGCCATATTCAGGTGTGCTTAATATCTTAATTGTTTCAGAGATAATTCAATTAGGAAGTCTTGTTAGTCTTTGGAAGAAGCTAATATAGAATTATTACCCGAGGCTAATTAACATAAACTCATTCATATTTGTGAAATCGTGAAATACATTGGATCGTTACTTGAGTGTAATTCCCAACGCATCCATGCTTGTCGCCATTGATCATTTTACTTTATTTCTAGGTTAGTTTATATTGCCGCATTTAGCTATAATATTTTCTCAAAACCATTCTAAGTTTTTGGCTTAGCATAATAAATGGTAATTCTCTTACCCGCCTAATCGCCTGCATATTATTCTCTGTAGGATTCGACCCCGACTCATAGTTGGGTAAATTATATTGCATGCGACCGTGTCCATTTACTTTTTAGTAGTGCATTTGGACGTCATCAAAATTGGCGTCGTTGCTGGGGAACAATTTGGCTTATTTATGTTGTTTGAGAAGTAAGCGTAAGTGCTTTGGTCCAAACTTGTGAATATTTGTGTATTATTTTCTTATCTTTTTTTTTCTTATTTGTTTTTCTTGTTTGTAAATGGCATCATATAATGAAAATTGGTAGGATGGTAGTTGTTCATAATTTGATGACCCTTGTCCTTATTGTGGAGGACCACACTCGTGACAAAATTGTTTAAATTCTCCCAGGGGCGGATTGTGAGAACAATATCAAACCCATGAGTGGAGTATTTGTGATAGGTTTGTTCATCAAAATGATCATTGGGATAATTGTGCTTATTTGTCCTTCCCTTCCCCAAACCCCCGCTATGATGATTTTACTTTTTGTGATGACAAGTATAGGGATATGGAAGTGAAAGAAGTTGAGCATGGTTAAAATGGAGAGTTCAAGCTCATATTAGAATTCCTACTTGAAGGAGGAAACAAATAGCAAAATGCTTTGGAGGAGCTTTTGGAAAATAGCCTCCAAAATGATTTGGCACTTGAAAGGTTGCACTTACAAATGGGACAAATGCTTGAAGCTTTAGAGATCTAAAAAGCCTCGGAAGTGAATGATAGCCAAGAACATTCCTTAGAGGTTAAAGCCGAAAATCCTTCTTTGGCACTTGATCAAAACCAAGAAGAACTCTCAAATGTTGAAAATGAGAAAATGATGCTCATGTTGGAGGCCATTCTTGAAAATGAGAAGAAGTATAACTTGGAACTCGAGGACTTAAAACAATAAATAACTCAAAATTATGATAATATCCGCACCTTGGAAAATCAAATGAAAATATTGGTAGAGGCTCACTATGCCCACCAACTTGAGAGTGTGGAAAGAGGTCAAGAAGAGTACGACTTCGAGGAAAAAAGTGAGATTTATTTTGAGGAATCAAGAATTGAACATCTTCCAACCGACTTCATGCTTGTTAGTGAAGCCAAAAAAAAAAATGGAATTAGAGTTAACCACTATAATTGAAGATGTAGTTGATATTGACTCTAGTCCGGGGGAAAAAGAGGATGTCAAAATCCGTGAAGAGTTGCAATTTGAAGGCTTGAGGTCGCATTCCAAGCATTTTTTAACTTTGGAATTGCATGGTGATATGGGAATTGAGCCATGGGAATCCATATGGAAGTGAAAGAAGAAATACAAGAGCCATACATTTTGCAATTTGCATATTCGAGAAGGCAAAATGACATTCCTCACAAGAAAACCAAGAAATGCAAAATGAAGAAATTAATGTGTGGGCTGATCATCTACTTACCAACCCCTGTTGCTCGTGGTCACAAGCTTGAATCCAAGTTAGTTTCCCAATTCATATCGTTCAAGTGGTGAGAAAAGTGGTAAAGTTGATTTGCATCGTGCCACAACGTTAAATGCGGCGCTTGGTGGGAGGCAACCCATCATTTTTAAATTTTTGGTCGTTTTTAAATTTTTCTTTAAAAATAGCTTCGAATATTATTTTTGAATAATCTGCCAAGTTTTAGAATTTTTGGAGTTGATTTGAGAAGGTCGGGGTGACCGGCGAGCCAAAAACCAATAGCTGCTGAAAATTGCAGAAGCATTCATCGCGTTTACGATGGACTCTCGCGAACGTGAAGGGTAACAATATATTAAGCCTACGCGTCCGCGATGAGTCAGTCGTATTTGCGACTCTTGTCCACTTTAACCTTTCACGAAGGCGATGGGTCCTACGCGAATGCGAACCTCCGGTAAAGTTAAAATATTAAAACACTGGCAATCAACGTATTATCCCTCTGCTTGCTCAAGAACTGTTTCTCCCTACTCCTTAACCCCCAAAAATCAAATTCTCCATAATCTTCAAGTCCATTGCAATTCCCCCTCTCCATTCTCAAGGAATATAATTTCCTCTCTTGTCTCTTAAATCTTTCTTCCCTTTCTTGGTGTGAAACAATAGAAGAGCAGCCACGGTTGTTTTGTGCTTAGCGTTCATAAGTTTGAAGTCCTAAATGTCAACTTTGTGTATGAAATTTTGTGTGCTTGCTGGGTGAGGTTGGTTGAGTGTGAGTGTGTGATTGCTATTGTATAATTTTGGGCAAGTTGTGTGCTGAACTTAACTGGAAAATGAACAAGGAAAAGAGGGCACACACACTGTTTGACAAAACCCCTGAACGAAAAATAGGTCTAGGTGATGAAGATGACCTTCGCGAACACGATGGTCTGCTCGCGAACGCGAAGGTCCAATTCTAGGCAAAAAAAAATTTGACCTTCGCGAACGCGGTGGTCTGCTCGCGAACGCGAAGGCCTAATACTTGTGCAAAAATTTTGCTCTTCGCATTTTATCTGGCAGTCACAATAATGGCAAAAAATAGTATCTTTTCACATCTCTGCCCGGAACCTTTTGACCTATTTCTTTGGCCTAAATACTTCCTAATACATTATTTTAATATCTATATGAGCTTTTAACGTTGTTGGTCTATTTTGTAGGTACTTTGGACATAAAATGGATCCAGAACACAATGAAATTGAGCAAGAACATATCCCCGAAGCTGAACAAGAGGAACCCTTTGATCATGACATGTTTTTATCTACAGAATGTGAGTGGAAATATGACGAACTCTTGTAAAAAACCATCATCAGGGAAATAGGCATTAACATGGAGAAGGTTGAAGCTAAAATTCCGTGCTTCTACACAATATTGGTCGAAAGTAGGTGGATTTGTTTCGCCGATCAACCAAATGATGCCAACCACACAGTAGTGTTGGAGTTTTATGCAAACGCCTTGAGGACCAACTTCCAAGGAACCTTAGTTACTACTGTGCAGGGTGTGGAAGTCAATTTCAGCCCTGAGGTGATCAACGATACCGATAATGAGGTTTACAAAGATAGAGCAAAAGCAGGTGGAAATCAATGGTTGGTGGACAAATTTCATGATGGGGTGACCCCGAAGTGGTTGACAATGCGCAAGGGAGTTGACTCTCATGACTTCACTGCAGGCAAAGACGTGGATCTCTATTGTCTGTGCAAGGCTTTTGCCTTCTACAAATGACACTGATGTGACACCAAAGAGGGCACTAATAATTGCTGCTATCATGGATGTACTACCCGTGAACGTGGGGGAGCACATTGTTAGAGAAATCGAGGAAGCCACCCATGGGAGGTCCAAGATCATGTTCTTCCCATCCTTGATCACTCGGCTATGCTATGATGCTGTGTGTTAAAACACCCAAATGATGTTGATAAAGGTCCGGGAAAGCCGATGATCCACCCATTGCTAAAAAATGGGACCTAGTGACAAGCAGAAAAAAGGGAGGAATGATGTTGCATCCTTTTCATTTGGGCAGTTCTCTGAGGCCACCACTAATCCTGTTGGATCCTTTGCACCTGCACCAAGGTCATTTGACCCCATGGGACCACTTTAGTCTGGATCTCACACTATGCGTCACCTATCCAGTCAGATACATGGAGTAGATGCACACATTAGGCAGCTTATAGCTGACCTTCCTGCTGGCCCACCTGGGGCTAGCACATCTACTGGCACTACTTCCCCACCATCCTTGGATGACATGGTCAAAGAGCAAAAATCAATAACGGGCAAGATGGAGTCCATGAACAACATGTTGGAAAATATGAGCCGGTGGCAAGGAAAGATTGAGAAGCGGCAAAGAAAGTTCAGGGAGAACGAAAAGAAAAAGAGCAAATTCCTGAACAAGATGATGGATAAGCTGAGGTCATTTTGCAGTTCAAATAACTCAGATGGTGATGAGGAGGAGGAGGATCTCAAATTTCCTTCCACCTCCAGCTCCGAGTGATGCAGTTCAGGGAGCACCTCCTTCATTGTATCTTGTTTTGTTTAGTTGCATTGAGGACAATGTAACACTTTAGGTTGGGGTGACTCATTTACATGTGATGATATAGTTGGAACATTATAGGAACATGTTTATTTTTTGTGACAACTTGTGTAGATTGGTTAACGTTTATAGTTTATAGTTTATTAGTGATAATTTGAATTTTAATTCTAGCATGTTATCATTAGTTTTTTTATTATTTATTATTTTATTATTTTGCTACTTTTTTAGTTGTAGTAGTATTAAAATCCTTGGTTTTTCTTTATGCCGCAGTTCTTTTCCAAGGAAATAATTTGTGTCGAACCGGGTGACTTTTCCCTATGATGGATGGCATGACAACTTTCTTAAGGGATTAGTCTTGTTTAGATTTTTAGGTATATATATATATATATATATATATATATATATTTAGTTAGTTTAGTAGCCAGTAGTGAATAAATTGGGTATCGGGTATGATGTTTTGTCCATAAACCAACGTGTGTGGCTTGTTTAGTACCAACATGATTTAAACTTTGGCATATGAAGTTTTGATTTTTAAAATGAAAAATGATTGAAGTGATAATCCTTGTTGTGACTTTTAGGTTCTATTTTTGGCTCTTTGATTCATTAAATAGTCTTTTAGGCTATACATGATTTTCTTTGGGTTCATTGGTTTTAATTAGATTTTGGATTTATATGTCACTCGAGTTTGCATGTGCCATGTGTGGTGAGATTTGTTGTGAGTTCTTTTGCATTATTTGTTGTCTAGAACTTGCCCGAATGTGCCTCAAGGAGAAATACTAGACTAACTTGGTTTGAAAAATGATGTTAGGCCTTCCTTGGACCGTTATTGTGCCTTAAATTTCCTACCCTTGCATATTTTCCCTAGTCAACTCCTTTTGAGCATTTAAACTTTTTCTTTGGGAACCATGTTACAAGCTTTAACCCTTCATTCTTTATTGATCTATCTTTTGGCACCCTACCTCCTATGTACTTTGAAAGTGTAAACATAGTCTAAAAGCCTAAGTTTGGGGTGAAGGTTGGAAAAGTTGTGATGTGGAAGGTGCTTGAAAGGTGAAAGGTAACAATAAAAAAAATAGTGGAACCTTCCTTGAGAAAGAAAAAGGGGTAAGAAAGAATAAAAAGGAAGGAAAAATAAGGAGTTGTGAATAAAGGGAAGATTAGGTGTGAAATGAAAAGTGAAGAAAAGATAGAAAAAGTTTTTGAAGGAAGTGTACGTTAATTGTTGCAAATTGTAGTGCTTAGGGAGGCTTTGAATCACTCTTATGCAAATTGTGCTCTACCTTAGCCAAAAACCTACATTATAATCCTTTAAGTCCTACTTAATTTTGAACCAAGTGTGTCTATATTAGTGGAGAAATACATGAAGGGAAAGCATGTGGAACTACTTTTGTGCATTTGAATATCTTTGTGTGTGAGAGAGTTAATTCTTTCCATTTGAAAGCCCATTTGTGTTTAAATTGCAATTTATAAGTCTGGATTCTCTGTTAAGTGTGAGGGCACATGAAATTTTGAGTTGTGAACTTAATTCAATCTCCAATTGGGAGAAATGATAATGAGGCAAATTTTGAAGCTTTAGTGTTATGACTTGGTTGCTACTTTGATTAATGAGGTGTTTGAGCACTTGAATTGAAACGAAATTTGTGAGAAGTTGTTGGCGATTCATATGCTTTGGATTAATTGTTGGTACCAACCGAAGTCACTAGATTGTGTTTAATGTAAACCTTTTTGACTTCAAATGATGTTTGGTATATCATTGAGCTTAATTGATGATTTTATTGAAGGATGTTCTTATTTGTTGAATTGCTTGAGTACAAGCAATAGTTTAAGTTTGGGGGTTTGATAAGTGGATATTTTACCAACTTATCTCGCCTTTAATCTTAAATTTTTGCTTGTTTGGTTGATAAAATCGTGTGTTTAATGTCATTTACTTTTATTTTATAGGTTTTATGTGATTTAGAAGTGATGGTGAAGAAACCAAGTGAAAACGAATCAAAAAGAAGCTAAAATTAAGAAAGGAAATCTGCCCAGTGAATTACCCTTCGTGAACGCAAAGGTGTAACGTGAACGCGAAGCATCAGGAAACCAAACCTTCATGAACACGAAGAATAGCTCGCGAACGCGAAGTAGGAGGAAGCCAAACCTTCACGAACGCGAAGGGACAACTCGCGAACGAGAAGAAGCAAAAGTCAAACATTCCCGAACGCGGATGATGTATTGTGAACGCGATGAAGAAATGAGCGAAAAAACTAGGCAGTTCTGGAATTTCATATTTTTGACCCCAAACCATTTAATACACGACCTAGCTCTTTTGTAAAACATCTTTGGATTATTTTTCAGTCCCTTGACTAGAGAAGACAAGTTTGGAGGCTAGGGTTCTTGCACACACACTTGGGTCTTGAAGATTTGAAACTTTTGGTTGAGAATTTCTTACCCATTTATGTTCATTTTTTTCATTTTCTTGCTTTGTATTGTATATCTAAGTGTGTAGTATTTTTTTCAATACTTGAATCTTGTTTAAGTAAATATTCATATTTAAAGTGTGGATTAAATATCTTGTTGTGCTTATATATTGAACAATTTTTATTTATTATGAAGTGAGTTATTGTTTCTTTAATTATTCTTGTTCTTTAATATTTCCAAAGGGCTTAGCTAACCCTAGGACTCACCCATTTACTTTGAATAAATTTTGGGAAAGATAATTTGGGGTTGGGAAAGATTAATTAACAAGAACTTGAGGCTTTTAACCCTCACTTTATAGATTCTACCTAGGGATAGGATTGAACTACTTGTAGCCATATTCGGGTGTGCTTAATCTCTTTATTGTTTCAGGGATAATTCAATTAGGAAGTCTTGTTAGTCTTTGGAAGAAGCTAATATTACCCCAGGCTAATTAACATAAACTCGATCATATTTGTGAAATCGTAAAATACATTAGATCGTTACTTGAGTGTAATTCCCAATGCATCCATGCTTGTAGCCATTGATCATTTTACTTGCTTTCTATGTTACCAATATTACTTGGAGTCGGGTAAATCCCGCCCCCATCATCTTCACCTCATCGGCATCAATATCAGAGTCCGTCTCATAACCATCCTCGGCAATGCACTTTCCTTTCCTATTGGCCAGCGAAGAAGGACTCTCAGCCGGTCGCGAGGCCGATCGCTCATCTTCCCGCAAAATATCAGAGACTCTCGCCGATGGCCCTTCAGCTTCCATCGTGGCTTCGGGAAGGGACACATCCTCTGCGGCCTCAGCCGATGGAAGAATCTCGGATGGCAACTCGATGTCATCTCCAAGAACTATTATCGCCGCCTCACGGATGACAAAGTCGCGCCTTGCTGAATCCACAACCCTAACAATCCCATCACCAACGTCAACCGACATTCTCTTACGGGGAACTAAATTCCCACCGCTCGGTGACAATTCTTCCTCCTCATCCACTAGACTATACAAAGGGGAATCCATAAGCTCTACTGTTGATATGTCCGCAGGGGGAGACGAAACTGATGCTGAGGCAGCAGTAGCTGGGGCCGATGACCGAGCAAACCTGGTCGCGGTAGAAGAAGAAATAAAAGTAGATGATCGGGCAGGCCTAGACGCGGTCACAATGGGAATAAACTCCAAAGAGGAATTGGCCTTCCTCTTACAAAATGTAGGTGGAGGATCCCTGAGCCTCCTCGAAGATCCTCGAATTGAAAAAGAGTGAAGGTTATCACTACCAAGAATAAACTGCAACAAGTAAGCAACCATGAGGCCGAGATAGCAAAAATTTGTACAGACAAACTAACCGGCCAAGGAAGAAGCAAGCCCGAACTTCTTGAGAAAGCCTTGCCATTCACGAATCCCCATAATATGAGGCAGAACCCGACCAACCCAATTAGAAATGTCCCCGACCAAAGGAGGGGGCGTAGTCTTGGATGTATGAAGAAGAAACGAGATGTCAGAGTCGGCGACTAAGACAAATCCATTATTGTTAGAAAATAGATACTTACGAGCATGATTCCAAGTCTCAGGGATGCCATTCGCATTGGTCACCATATATTCGGTTCTGACAAAAAAGTAGTTGAGCCAGAATTGATGATTGCCTTGTCATCCATCTTCACCACCTGCCATTTACTTCCTCGGTGGCCAAGGTGCAGCATCGGCCCCCTGTAGAAACTAGGGGCAAAGAGATGCATCAGATGGTGGAGTGTGACCTCGACCCCAGCCAGTTCCGTAAATTTTGTGAGCATCCTAATAAGCTTGTAAATGTATGGAGAGAGTTGGTCTGGGAAAAAGCCATAATAGCGGCAAAATTCTTCCACTAACGGGAGAAGGGGAAGATTATAGCCAACCTGGAAAGAATACACATAAAATGCACAATACCCGAGGTGGTGGATTTGTACCATATCACGCCCCGCTAGGACCAGATCGATGTGGGAAGGAACGTTGAATTTTTCCCTAAGATCAGCTAGATCAAACTTTTTCATCGCTGACTCTGAGACCTCTTGCTCACCTTCAGGCGCCTTCAAAAATTCGGACCTAACTTTCTCACTACAAGGAATTATTTCACACCATAGGAAAATTCTTATCTTCAACGGCGACAGAGACACCTTCTGCGTGAGGGGGCATAAGCACCACCAAAGGAACATGGTCAGTTCCCACGCCGAAATCAGAGGATACATTGGTCACATTTTGGAGAGAGGATATTCTATCAAGGAAGTATTAGAAGCAAAAAGAATCGCTAAGACCAGTAAAGAGGATACGCAATAATGAAGTAAGGATAAGAAGAGAAATGTATTCGATATGAAGAATATGCAAAACATAAACGAATGTACTCATCTTCCTATTTATAAGAAGTAAAGAGTCAAAACCGAGAAATCAAGCCATCATTACCCAGCGCTGGTATCAAAATAGCAGGTGCACGGGAAACGTTGCAAAACATCGGGAAAATGCATCATATTGACTCATGATGTCATGGCGTCATTCTGGAAAAAAAAATGACGTGACCTCAAAAGTTGCGGCCCACTAAAGGTCGTGTCGTTATCCCCTCTAAAACGTCGCTACTCGACCTACTCACCCAATTTTTCCAAATACGATAAACAAAGTCCACTTATCAAGGTCGCTTGAGTCGGCCTTAATTAAAAGAGGGACTAATTGTATAGGTCAAAATTTGTCTTAGTATTTGGGACTAACATCGAGAAAAGAGTCAGCCAAGGTCCACCAGGAGATGGCAAATCCCGTGGGCGAGAAGCAAAAGATGGTCGATATCGTGCATTGCAAAAAGAGTTGTAACGGCTAATTTATTAGGGCACGATATTAAAGAGAATTTTCCATTAGATATTCTTGGTACTTTTACTATTAGGGTTTATTGGGGGTATGTCCCAAATAAATAAGAAAAAAGATAAGGAATAGATGCATGTGATGTTTATTTTGATGAGAGCAGACATCGAAAAAAAGATTCTCTCCCTCTCTCTCTCTCTCTCTCTTGTAAATATACAAAGACTACCTTTTTATCAAGATTCTTGTTGTAACAACCCGGCCGGTCATTTTGAGAGTTAGAGGCCCGATCCCCTATTAACTACTTCCCCTGTATCTAATTATGCTATTTTAGGTTACCGGGGTGGGGGTGGAGGTGGGGGTTCGTGTTGGGTTTTGAAACGAATTGAGACACTTAGTCTCTTATTTGGAAGCTTAAAAGTCAACCGAATGTTGACACGTGTGTAACGAACCCGGATTTGAATTTTGATGGTTCTTTTAGCTCCGTTAGGTGATTTTGGACTTAGGAGCGCGTCCTAAATGTGATTTGGAGGTCCGTAGTAGATTTAGGCTTGTTTTGGCGAAAGTTGGATTTTTGTCGATTTTGGTCGCAGTGAAAATTTTGGTATCGCGCCCGGAATGGAATTCCAGAAGTGGGAGTAGGTTCATAGGGTCATTTTTTTACTTTTGTATAAAATTTGAGGTCATTCGAACGAGATTTGATATGTTTTGACATTGTTTGTAGAATTTAGAAATTTCAAAGTTCACTAGGATTGGATCCGTGCATAATCCGTGTTTTGATGTTGTTCGACACGATTTGAAGACTAGACTAAGTTATTATGGTGTTTTAGTAGTGGTTGGTATGTTTGGTTGGAGTCCCGGGGTCCTCAGGCGTGTTTCGTATGCTCAACCGGTCATTTTTGGACTTAGGGAGTTGGCAGATTTTTCTGGTGTTCTACAACTGGTTTCCTTCATCGCGATCGCGTAAGAAGGCTCGCGATTGCGTAGAGCATCTCGGAGACCAGCTAAGTTATTTCTCCGCGTTCGCCAAGACTGGGACGCGATCGTGTAGGTTCGTCAGGTTATGCATCGAAAATGCGTGGGCTAGGCAGGTGAGGAAGCAGTGGAGTTGAGTGTTGCACTTCATGATTGCGTGAGGTCAATTGCAATCGCGGAAGTGTGAGAGTTAGAACATCGCATTCACGTGGTGTTTTACACGTTCGCGTAGAGTAAATTTATGAGGAAGCAAAGTTGATCTTTGCGATCGCGAGAGTGTTTCCGTGATCGCGATTAAGAAATAACTGGGCAGAATTTAAAGTTCAAAAAATGAGGGTTTGAGTTCATATTCAATAAATTTGATTGAGAGCTCGGTAGAAGGCAAAATTTGGAGAGATTTTCGGAGAAAGTTTTTGGTTAATGATTCCTAACTCCTTTATGATTAATCCCCACTAATATATGCTTGATTTTATCAGAAATTTCGGATTTGGGGTGGAAAATTGGGGAAAGATTGAGAAAAGTTCTTAGGCCGAATTTTGGGATTTTGATCGAGATTTTGGTATCGGATTTGAGTGAATTTGGTATAGTTAGCCTAGAGAGTGAATGGGTGTTCATAATTTGTGACTTTTACCCGATTCTGAGACGTGGGCCCGGGGAGGCTTTTTTGGTGTTTTTCTATTTTCTTGCCTTAGCTTTGATTTCATTAGCTAGATTAGTCACTTATAGCTATATTTGCGTTAATTAATTGATTTGATTAGATTTGGGTCACTCGTAGTTGGATACTCGTGGCAAGAGCGTGGTTTCAGTTTGATTTGAGCTGGGTTCCAGGTAAGTGGCTTGCCTAACCTTGTGTGGGGGAACTCCCCTTAGGATTTTGGTACTGTTTGATATATGAGCGCCGTGTACGTGAGGTGACGAGTATGTACACGGGTTATTTGTTGTAAAACTCCATTTTTCACTAAATCATTACATGTTTTTCCTTGTTTGAACTACACTAGCATATTTAACTACCTTGTTTAAATTAGAAAAGCATGCCTACATGTCTTGATTGTCTATTTGAACTCTGCACAACATGTTTAGTGAAATTTCCTGTTTCTTTGATTTGAACTTAGTTTAAACTGTAGGTTTTCTTGCTGTAATTGTTGTGTTTATTGGTTGAGCTGCATATTTACTTTGGGACTATGGAACGGTATTCCATGAGATCCCCTTGTACTGCATATTTACTTTGGGACTACGGAATGGTATTCCGGGAGATGCCCCAGAACTACATGTTTACTTTGGGACTACATAATGGTATTCCGGGAGACTCCCTTGCATATTTACGTTTGGGACTATGGGACGGTATCCTGGGAGATCCCCTGTTACTATTACTATGTTCTGAGCTAATGGCTTTCTTTGAATTCTATTCCTGTAGATTTCCGTATTTGTTTAACTGTAATATTTTTGTCTGTCTTATTTCATTATATTTACACCGGTAGGGCCCTGAACTGACCTCGTCACCACTCGACCGAGGTTAGGCTTGGCACTTACTGGGTACCATTATGCTGTACTCACGGCCTTCCTGCACATGTTTTTTGTGTGCAGATCCAGGTACCTCTCGTCCGTCTTAGTATTAGTGCAGCAGTAGCAGCCACCGGAGACTTCAAGGTATATCTGCACGCGTCCGCAGATCCTCGCAGTCCTCCTCTATCTTTTACTTTTTTTCCCTCCTGTACATCTTAGACTCTTTGTATAGCATACTGTTAGATAGATATTTTAGAGCTTGTGTCTCGTGATTACGGGTTTTGGGAAGAATTGTGTATAAATTCGCGTACTGGTTTTACTTGTACATGCCGAGCGGCATTTTACTATTATATAGTCATTATTGAGGCTTAGTAGTTTCTTACTTTCTTTCTTTCTGTTATTTCCAATGTTATTAGGCTTACCTAGTCGTAGGGACTAGGTACCTTCACGACGTCTTTCGGAGGGGGGAAATGGGTCGTGACAAGTTGGTATCGGAGTTCTAGGTTCATAGGTATCGTGAGTTGCATGCCGATCTATTAGAGTCTCACGGATCAGTATGGAGACGTCTGTACTTATCTTCAGGAGGCTATAGAACTGTTAAGAAAAATCATACTTCTTTGATTTCCTTGTCGTACGAGTTATTTACATCAAAATTCTAAAATTTTCTATTCTATTCTTTCTCACATATGGTGAGGACCCGCGCCGGGAGATCCGACGATCAGGCACCCAAGCCCCCTGCCAGTGTCGCCAGAGGCCAGGGTCAGGATAAAGGATGACCACACGGTGCAGCAAGAGCACTTGCGCGAGCTGCGACAGAGGAGCCTCACTCACTTGGACTCAGTTCTCAGATATGTTTTATGTCCCTTAGAGCCTCAGGGATGCTTGGCGCATAGAGTTTGAGTAGTTGCGCCAGGGTTTTATGAATGTGTCGGAGCATGCAGTCCGTTTCAGTGAGTTGGCTCGACATGCAGCGGCTTTCGTTGCTATAGTCAGAGAGAGGGTTTGTCGCTTCATTGAGGGACTCCACCCTAGTATTCGGACCAGTATGGCCAGGGAGTTAGAGATGGACATCACTTATAAACTGGTCGTGAGTATTGCCAGGAGAGTGGAGGGTATGCTTGCATGGGACAGAGAGGAGAGGGAGGCCAAGAGGTCTTGAGAGACTGGTCATTATTCAGGAGCTCGTGCGCCAACAGCATGCCATGGTAGGGGTTTTATGAGTCGCCCTGTTTATTCAGCTCTTCCAGCAGCCAGCGGTGTTCCAGCTCCTCCTAGGTCTCAGGAGCCTTATTATGCACCGCCAGTAGCTAGTGTGCCTCCTACTCGGGGTGCTATTGCCGGCTAGTCCAACAGGCCAGGTTCGAGCCAGTCTCAACCGCCGCGCCCTCCGAGGGGTTGTTTTGAGTGTGGTGATACTCGTCATATAGTTAGGGATTTCCCCAGACTCAGGAGGGGTGTACCTCCACAGACTTTTCAACTGCCACATGCTCCACCGGTTCCCCCAGCCATTCTTCCAGCCCCAGCTGTCGCCCCACCTACTAGGAAGCTCGAGGTGGTGATCGGGGAGGACGAGGTCTCCCTAGAGGGGGAGGCTAGGCCAGGTATTATGCCCTTCCAGCCCGTTCAGAGGCAGTTGCTTCAGATTCTATCATCACAGTTATTGTCACCGTATGTCATAGAGATGCATTAGTATTATTTGACTTGGGCTCTACGTATTCATATGTGTTTTCTTATTTTGCTCCACATTTGGGGGTATCTCGGGATTCTTTGAGTTTCCCTGTTTATGTATCTACTCCTGTGGGGATTCTCTTATTGTGGACTGCATATATCAGTCGTGTTTGATTTCTCTTAGTGGTTTTGAAACTAGAGCCGATTTATTATTGCTCAGTATGGTAGATATTGATGCTATCTTGGGCATGGACTAGTTGTTACCCCATTATGCTATTCTTGATTATCACGCTAAGACCGTGACGCTGGCTATGCCAGGCTTACCGTGATTAGAGTGGAGAGGTACCTTAGAGTATACTCCCCACAGGGTCATTTCATTTCTTAAGGCTCAGCGAATGGTTGAGAAGGGGTGTGATGCGTATTTGGCCTATGTGAGAGATGTCAGTATTGATACCCTTACAGTTGAGTAATTTCCAATAGTAAGGGACTTCCCTGATGTATTTCCAGCTAATTTTCCGGGCATGCAGCTCGATAGAGATATTAATTTTGGCATTGATTTGTTGCTGGGCACTCAACCCATATCTGTTCCTCCTTAACGTATGGCTCCTCCTGAGTTGAAGGTGCAGTTACAAGAGTTTCTTGATAAGGGCTTCATTTGGCCCAGTGTGTCACCTTAGGGTGCTCCGATCTTGTTTGTGACGAAAAAGGATGGTTCTATGTGTATGTGTATTGATTATCGCCAGCTAAACAAGGTTACAGTGAAGAACAGGTATCCATTGTCTCGCATTGGTGATTTATTTGATCAGTTACAGGGTGACAGGGTATTTTCCAAGATTAACTTGCGTTCTAGCTATCATCAGTTGAAGATTCAGGAGCCGGATATCCCAAATACTACTTTCAGGACCAGGTATGGTCATTATGAGTTTCTTTTCATGTCTTTTGGGATGACCAATGCCCCAACAACCTTTATGCATTTGATGCACAGTGTGTTCCGGCCTTATCTTGACTCTCTCTTTATTGTGTTTATTGACGACATTCTAGTGTATTCTCGGTCTCGGGAAGATCATGAGCAGCACCTGAGGACTGTGCTTCAGACTTTTAGGGAGAAGAGATTGTATGCAATATTTTCTAAGTGTGAATTCTGGCTTGATTCAGTGGCATTCTTGGGTCACGCAATATCTAGTGATGGGATCAAGGTAGATGCGAAGAAGGTGGAGGCAGTGCAGAGTTGGACTAGACCATCATCAGCTACGGAGATCCGCAGTTTCCTTGGTTTGGCAGGATATTACCGTCGCTTTGTAGATGGGTTTTCATCTATTGCAGCACCTATGACCAGGATGACCTAGAAGGGTGCTCTATTCAGGTGGACAGAGGTGTGTGAAGAGAGCTTTCAGAAGCTCAAGACAGCTTTGGCTACATCCCTAGTATCAGTATTGCCTACAGGTTCGGGGTCTTACACTGTCTATTGTGATGCCTCGAGGATTGGTCTTGGAGTGGTGTTGATGCAGGACGATAGGGTGATTTCGTACGCGTCCAGACAACTGAAGGTGCATGAGAATAATTATCATGTCCACGATCTTGAGTTATCAGCTATTGTGCACGCCTTGAAGATCTGGCGTCATTATTTGTACGGTGTTCCTTGTGAGATCTACACTGATCACCAGAGTTCTCAGCACCTGTTCAAGCAAAAGGATCTTAATTTGCGTAGCGGAGGTGGTTGGATCTACTTAAAGATTATGACATCACTATATTTTACCACTGGGGGAAGGCCAATGTAGTGGCCGACGCCTTGAGTCGCCGGGCGGAGAGCTTGGGGAGTTTGACATATCTTCCAGCAGCATAGAGGCCCTTGGCATTGGACGTGCAGGCTTTAGCCAGCCAGTTTGTGAGACTAGACATTTTGGAGCCGAGCCGGGTATTGGCTTGTGTGGTCGCTCGCTCTTCTCTTTATGACCGTATTAGGGAGCGCCAGTATGATGACCCCCATCTTTTAGTCCTTCAAGATAGGGTTCAGTGAGGTAATGCTAGAGATGTGACTATTGGTGATGATGGCGTGATGAGGATGCATGGTCGGATATGTGTGCCCAATATGGATGGGCTTTGGGAGTTTATTCTTGAGGAGGCCCACAACTCGCGGTATTCCAGCCATCCGGGTGTCGCGAAGATGTACTAGGATTTGAGGCAGCACTATTGATGGATTAGGATGAAGAAGGATATAGTTAGGTTTGTGGCCAGGTGTCTCAACTGTCAGTAGGTCAAGTATTAGCCTCAGGACCGGGTGGATTTCTTTAGAGGTTAGAAATCCCAGAGTGGAAATGGGAGAGGATCACCATGGATTTTGTAGTTGGACTCCCACGGACTTTGAGGAAGTTCGATGCTATTTGGGTGATTGTGGATCGGCTGACCAAGTCATCTCATTTCATCCTAGTAATGACTACTTACTCATTAGAGACATTGGCTGAGATTTACATCAGAGAGATTGTTCTCCTTCATGGAGTCTCAGTTTCCATCATTTCAGACAGAGGTACACATTTTACATCATGGTTCTGGAGAGCCGTACATCAGAAGTTGGGTACTAGGGTGGAGTTGAGCACATCCTTTCACCCTCAGACGGACGGGTAGTCCAAACGCATGATTCAGATTCTAGAGGATATGCTTCGTGCTTGTGTGATGGAGTTTGGAGGGTCATGGGACCAGTTCTTGCCACTTGCGGAGTTTGTCTACAACATCAGTCCAGCATTCAGATTGCACCGTATGATGCTCTGTATAATGGGCGGTGTCGGTCCCCAGTTGGTTGGTTTGAGCCGGGAAAGGCCTGATTATTGGGTATAGACTTGGTCCAGGATGCCCTGGATAAGGTGAAGGTGATTCAGGATAGACTTCGCACAACCCAGTCCAGGCAGAAGAGTTATGCGGACCGGAAATTTCGCAATTTAGCATTCATGGTTGGAGAGCGGGGCTTTCTTCAAGTATCGCCTATGAAGGGCGTCATGAGGTTCGGGAAGAAGGGCAAGCTGATCCCGAAGTACATTGGTCCTTTCGAGATATCACAGCGTGTTGGGGAGGTTGCTTATGAGATTGCCCTACCTCCCAGCCTAGCAGGAGTTCATCCAGTATTCCACTTTTCTATGCTCCGGAAGTATCACGGTGATCCGACTCATGTATTGGATTTCAGCTCAGTCCAGTTGGACAAGGATCTGTCTTATGTTGAGGAGCCAGTGGCTATCTTGGACATGCAGGTCAGAAAGCTAAGGTCAAAGAACATTGCCTCAATAAAGGTTCAATGGAGGGGTCAGCCGGTCGAGGAGGCGACTTGGGAGACCGAGCGGATTATGTGAAGCCGTTATCCTCATCTTTTCACAGCTTCAGGTATGTCTCTATACTTGTTCGAGGATGAATGATTATTTTAAGATGGGGAGGATGTAACGAATCGGCCGGTCATTTTGAAAGTTAGAGCCCCGATCCCCTATTAACTGCTTCCCCCGTATCTAATTCTGATACTTTGGATTACCGGGGAGTTTCGTGTTGGGTTTTGAAACGAATTGAGACATTTAGTCTCTTATTTGGAAGCTTAAGTTAGAAAAGTCAATCAGATGTTGGCTTTTGTGTAACGTCCTCATATTTGAATTTTGATGTTCCTGTTAGCTCCGTTAGGTGATTTTGGACTTAGGAGCGCGTCCAGAATGTGATTTGGAGGTACGTAGTAGATTTAGGCTTGTTTGGGCGAAAGTTGGATTTTTGGCAATTTTGGTCGGCAGAGGCAAATTTGATATCGGGCCCGGAATGGAATTCCGGAAGTGGGGGTAGGTTCATAGGGTCATTTTTGACTTGTGTGTAAAAATTAAGGTCATTCGGACGAGATTTGATATGTTTCGACATCGTTTGAAGAATTTAGAAATTTCAAAGTTCACTAGGCTTGAATCTGTGCACACTCTGTGTTTTGATGTTGCTCGGCGTGATTTAAAGGCTCAACTAAGTTCGTATGGTGTTTAAGGATTGGTTGGTATGTTTGGTTGGGGTCCCGGGGGCATCAAGCGTGTTTTCAGATGCTCAACGGGTCATTTTTGGACTTAGGGAGTTGGCAGATTTTTCTGGTGTTCTGCAGCTGGTTTCCTTCATCGCGATCACCTAAGAAGGCTCGCGATCCTATAGAGAATCTGGGAGACCAACTAAGTCAGTTATTCGCGTTTGCCAAGACTGGGACGCGATCTCGTAGGCTCGTCACGTTATGCATCACGAACAAGTAGGCTAGGCTGTGTTCGCGAAGAAGAAGTGGTGACGCAGCAGTGGAGTTGAGTGTTGCTCTTCGCGGTCGCGTGAGGTCAATTGCAATCGCGTAAGTGTGAGAGTTATAACATCGCGTTCGCGTGGTGTTTTACGCATTCGCGTAGAGTAAATTTATGAGGCAGCGAAGTTTTTCTTTGCGATCGCGAGGGTGTTTCTGGGATTGCAATTAAGAAATCACCGGGCAGAATTTAAAGTTCAAAACACAATAGTTTGAGTTCATATTCACAAAATTTGATTGCGAATTCGGTAGAAGGCGAAATTTGGAGAGATTTTTGGAGGAGGTTTTTGGGTAATGATTCCTAACTCCTTTATGATTAATCCCCACTAATCTATGCTTGATTTTATCATTAATTTCGGATTTGGGATGGAAAATTGGGGAAAATTTGAGAAGAGTTAGGTCGAATTTTGGGATTTTGATCGAGATTTTAGTATCGGATTTGAGTGAATTTGGTATGGTTAGACTCGGGAGTGAATGGGTGTTCATAATTTATGACTTTTACCCGATTCCGAGATGTGGTCCTGGGAGTTTTGGGAATTTTTCTATTTTCTTGTCTTAGCTTTGATTTCATTAGATAGATTAGTCACTTGTAGCTATATTTACATTGTGTAATTGATTTGATTATATTTGGGCCACTCGGACTTGGATAATCATGGCAAGAGCGTGATTTCAAATTGATTTGAGCTGGGTTCGAGGTAAGTGACTTGCCTAACCTTGTGTGGGGAACTTCCCTTAGGATTTTTGTACTGTTTGATATATGAGCGCCGTGTACATGAGGTGACGAGTACGTACATGGGCTATTTATTGTAAACCTCCATTTTTTTACTAAATCATAACCTGTTTTTTCTTGTTTGAACTACACTAGCATATGTAAATACCTTGTTTAGATTAGAAAAGCATGCGTACGTGTCTTGACTGTCCATTTGAACTCTACAGAGCATGTTTAGTGAAATTTTCTGTTTCTTTGATTTAAACTTAGTCTAAATTGTAGGTTTTCTTGCTGTAACTGTTGTGTTTATTGGTTGAGCTGCGTATATACTTTGGGTCTACGGAACGGTATTTCGGAAGATTCCCATGTACTGCATATTTATTTTAGGACTACGAAACGGTATTCCGGGAGATCCCCCAGCATTGCATGTTTACTTTGGGACTACAGAACGATATTCCGATAGATCCCCCTGCATATTTCATTTTGGACTACGGGATAGTAACCCGGGGGATCCACTATTGCTATTAATGTATTCTGAACTGATGGCTTTCTTTGAATTCTATTCATGTAGATTTCCGTATTTGTTTTACTGTAATATTTCATTCTGTCTTATTTCATTATGTTTACACCAGTAGGGCCCTGACCTGACCTCGTCACTACTCGACCAAGGTTAGGCTTGGTACTACTAGGTACCATTATGGTGTACTCACGCCCTTCCTGCACATATTTTTTGTATGCAGATCCAGGTACCTCTCGTCCGCCTCATTATTAGTGCAGCAGTAGCAACCACCGGAGACTTCAAGGTATATCTGCACACGTCCGCAGATCCTCGGAGCCCCCCTCTATCTTTTACTTTGTTTCCCTCATGTACATATTAGACTCTTTGTATAGCAGGCTGTTAGATAGATTTCGTAGAGCTTGTGACTTGTGATTCTGGGTTTTGGGAAGAATTGTGTATAAATTTGCGTACTGGTTTTACTTGTATATGCCGAGTGACATTTTACTATTATTGAGGCTTAGTAGTTCCTTACTTTCTTTATTTCTGTTATTTTCAATGTTATTAGGCTTACCTAGTCGTAGCGACTAGTTCGGAGGAGGAAAATGGGTCAGGACACTTGCCCATATTATTCCACACTTTTCCACCAGATCCGAGAATAGTTCGCACAAGTCTTGGATTTACCTGTCATTCATCATTGTCAGGAGGAACATTTTTTCAATCCATTCTTTATTGTATGAATCATTCCTCCTATTTACTTAAATGTCATTTATTGCTATTTATTGCTAGTTATATCTCCATTATCGCTCATACTTTATGAATATTGTATGCATATTATTGTCAACCTTTTACTGAATTTGTCCCACCTCATAGATGTCTTCAAGGTTCGCATCTAGAGATACTATCGTTAACTAGATTTAACCCGCTATTACATAAATATAATAGTTTTAGCCGAAAGTTATACTTTTTAGTCAAACAGTATACTTTGACGATTATGGAATTTGAAATTCACTCGATAGAGAAGAATTTATACAGCTTGCTCATGAACATGAAGAGAAGGAGACAGAGGGTTGGTGCATAATCATTGTATAATTTTGGTATAACTCGGGGTATAATCATTGTATAACTCAGCATATATTCATTATATAACTAAGCATATACTCATTGTATAAGTCAGAGTATAAGGCATATATGCATATTGTACCCAGATTTATAGTGATTATACATCAAGCATACACTCTAAAATGTTTGTACAAAGTATATATACATCGAAGAGAGAAAATTACTACGCCGAGGTTTTTTTTATTTGTATAGTGAAATTAAGAAAAGCTATATTATTAAGGTCCTTTGAAATTTTGAAGAAAAAGGAAGGAGAGAGAAAGCAAAGAAGGGGAGACGGCAGAGAGTAAAGCAATATTGTCGTTCACCCAAAAAATCCGCTACACCATTTTATATGAAATATTGACACTGGTAGTAACATGCAAGAGGAATTGACAAATTATTGGCCATAAATTATTTTGGCAAAGACAACCCCAAAAAATTGGCATTATATAGCCAAATTTAAAAAAACCTACTTCATATTTATTCTCTCTCTATAACGCCCCTCTCTATAATCTATTATCCTTTTCTTTTCCCTTTCCCTTTCTCTCCTTATATTCCTTTTCTATCTCTCCCCTTTCACTCTCATATTTTAGCACAAATTCTTGCAAACTATGCAAAAAAATTTAGTAGGATGAAAAGTTAAGGTTGATCTCACATAAGAGAAAATCAGAAATGAAAATTACTCGAGAAAAAATACAGTTCAACTTTATTTTTCTTCTCTCTTCTATTTTTTTTTGGCTGGTTTAAATGAGTGGGTGTGATTGAAATTGGTTGAAAATACCTAGACGAGGCTATATACAAAATTTGAGCAAGATTAGAACTGATTTAGACGGGTTTCAGGTAAAACATCAGACCTAAAAATCTAATTGTGACCTGTGTATATCACATTGTATATGATGTACATCAGTGTATATCACACACAGGTTTCTATAGACGTCTATGTATATCACTATATATATCGTATATATAACATAATTTTTTATGGTCGCCCGTGTATATCGCATTGTTTATCGTGTATATAACACAAAATTTCATGGATATTCACAAGTACACATGATATACCCTGAGATATCACTTATATACATGGAGATATACACGAGATAATATAGGGGATACACATGTGGAGTCGTCTTGAACTTGAGTTTTCAATCTGAAATGTATTATACAAAGAAGGAAGATAAAATTTTATACGTTTTTGATATACACAATATTATTATGTTATACACTATGATATACAAATAATATTACTTTTTATTGTGTTATATATATTTGGATATACAGATAAAAAACTAGAAAAATAATTTTAAAGAATTTGGGATATTTTTCGGATACTATCTAATTTCTAGGATGATGGTTGATATGAGAGAAGAGAGAGGGTTCCAAAATATTTTTTGCTATTTTCAAGGAAAATAATTTTGATGGAGCTTATTTTTAAGATGGTGGTTGAACCATTAGAACAGAGAGAATAACTTTAGGCTACTATATGCCAAATCCTAAAACGTAGGCTTTTTATGCCAATTATTGGACCTAGTTGTCATGCCATGCCAAATGCATAATAGTTACGGGAATTTGGCATGGTATGATAACTAGGTCTAACAATTATCATAAAAAATCAAACGTCTTATGATTTGGCATATGTTAGCCTAAAATTATCTCTCTCTTCTAATGGTTCAACCACCATCCTAAAAATAAGCCTCATCAAAATTATTTCCTTAAAAATAACAAAAAATATTTAAAACCATCTCTCTCTCTTCTCTTATAGAAACCATCATCTTAGAAATTAGGTTCCATTTCCTTCGGTAGTATTCGAAAAAAACTCCCAAATATTTTTTCATTATTTTTCTAGTTTCTTATCTGTATATCCAAATATATATATAACACAATAATAATTATATTATTTGTATATCACATTGTATAACATAATAATAATGTGTATATAAAAAAAGTATATTAAAATTTTATTTTCCTTCTTTGTATAACACATTTCATATTGAAAACTCAAGTTCAAGACTATCCACAAGTGTATCCCCTATTGTATCTCGTGTATATCGCTTTGTACATTAGTGATTATCATGGGTATCTGTATGTATCCATGAATTTTTTTGTTATATATACGATATACAATATGATATACACGGACGTCCATAAAATAATTATGCTGTACACACAATATACAAAGTGATATACACAGACTTCCTTAAAAACCTGTGTGATATACACTAATGTATATGATATACAATGTGATATACACATGTCGCAATTGGATTTTTAGTTCTGATTTTTACCTGAAACCAGTCTAAATTATTTCTAATAATGCTTAAATTTTGTATATAACCTCGTTTAGGTATTTTCAACCAATTTCAGTTCACACCCACTCGTTCAATTTAACCAAAAAAAGAAGACTGAAGAAAAACATAGTTGAAATGTATTTCTCTCTCATACAATTTGCTTTTGATTTTCTCTGATGTGAGATCAACCTTATCTTTTCTTTCCACTGAATTTTTTTGCATAATTTGCAAGAATATCTTCTAAACTATGAGAGCGAAAGAGAAGAGATAGAAGAATAAAGGCGAGAAAGAGGGAGGGACATAGTGAACAAGTAGAGAAGTGAGCGACGAAGGGGGGGGGNTGGGGCCAATTGCTTGAGAGAGAATACATAAGAGAGTAGTTTTTTTAGGATTTGGGCATAGAATGCCAATTGTTTGGGGCTTTCTTTGCCAAACCTAATAGAAGGCTAAAAAATTGACAATTCCTGTTATGTGATGTCACCTTGTGCCATTTTCTCTTTTACTGCTTTGGACAAGATGATCCAAACATACTAAAATACATCAATCAAAATAAATCGGGGCTTTTGTATCTGTACCCACTTTTTGTGCCACGTTTTAACTTATACCCGCTTTGTAAAAAAAATTGCATCCGTACCCGCTTTTGCGCATAACTTCAGCATGCGGGGCTGAAGTAGCAAAGGCAATCACACAAAACTTTAGCATTCTAGTAGACGGGCCTGAAGTAGCTTGCGAACTTCAACTCTAGTAAATAGGGAACTTCAGCTCTAGAGCTGAAGTTTTTGTCTTTGTAAATGGGGAACTACATGTTGAAGTTCCCTAGTTATAAAGACAAAAACTTCAACTGGGGAACTTCAGCTCTAGAACTGAAGTTTTGTCTTTTGTAAATGGGGAATTTCAGCATACGGGGCTGAAGTTCCCAAGTTATAAAGACAACAACTTCAGCATACGGGGCTGAAGTTCTCAAATTATAAAGACAACAACTTCAGCATAAGGGCTGAAATTCCCCAGTTTACGAAGACAAAACTTCAGCTCTAGAGCTGAAGTTCTCTAGAGCTGAAGTTTTGTTTTTGTAACTGAGGAACTTCAGCCCCGTATGCTGAAGTTGTTGTCTTTATAACTTGGGAACTTCAACTCTAGAGCTGAAGTTTGTAACTGGGAAACTTCAGCTCTAGAGCTGATGTTTGTCTTTGTAATTGGGGAACTTCAGCCCCGTATGCTGAAGTTTTGTCTTTATAACTGGCGAACTTCAGTTTAACTGATGAACTTCAGCTCAGCGAGGGAAAGGAGGAGCTTAAGTTATTTAAAAAGTGGGTACAAGTTAAAAGTTTTTAGAAAAATGGATATAAGTTAAATGGGGGCGACCAAATAGGGTGCCCCACGCAATTTTTACAAATAAATCAATAGTTCATTCAATAAATCATTTTATATCGAAAATTCACAATGAAATAAGCAGAATCACTTATACATAATTAAAATTCTCAACAATATCATTCCTAATTCTATTACATAACTCAGTACCTTCCCACCTAGGCGATACAAAATGTGAAGCACATGTCTCAATCACGTACATTCATTACGCTTTGTAAAGTAAAACTTTTCCAACCAATGCATTTTATTTGATCCTTAGAAGGATAAATACAAAGGCACATGATGCCATCTATAGCTCCAATAAAATTTCTAAAATAAGGGTTAGTACTAGTCCTCTATTTTTAGTTTAGGATGAATCTTTTAACTTAATAATGTCCATAGTCAATTTCAAACATGCTAGTAAAATTATAAAAATGTCTACTAATAATCTTTCTAGAATTTTGAAGTTGTTCTTGCATTCAGAGCATGCGCAGAAATTTTTATAGGTGCCTTCGAAATTAAGCTATACTTTGCTTAAATATAATACAAAACTTTTATAGTAAATCACGTTGCTAAAATGGATTCTGGGTCCATTGGTTGGTTTTGATCTTAATATATAACTGAAACCTAATTTTTAGTAGTTAAAAGGCGAAAATTATTTAAAAAAGGCAAATTCAATTACTGAAGATTCGATCCCTCAATCTCTCCTAAATAACTAAAGCGTTTTGCCCGCAGAAATGGATACTCGTTCTATCAAGTGGTGTCATACTGTCATCTACAAATTTTAAAACGTATTTTATTTTTTTGTCATATGATTTATATGTAAATATTTACTAAAATTTTATGATGAAGCGGTGTTTTTCGAATTACACTTCATAAGTGTGTTCACCCCTATATTGAATCATTTGATTTCCTACTGTGATGAGCCAATGTGTCATTTTGAGTTTTAACTTTTATCTTTATGTTTCGAGGTCTTGATTAGCTCTATTTAGTGATTCTCAATTTGCATGCGCAGTCCGTGTCTTGTTCTGGAAAGTCTTTGTGTGAAGAATTGAAGAAAATATGAATTTTTGCCTTAATGATTTGAGTTGACTACGATCGACATTTTATGTAAACGGACCCGGATCAGTATTTTGATGTTCCGGTGGGTCCGTGTCGTGATTTGGAACATGAGCGTATGCCCAAAATTGAATTCGGAAGTCCCTAGCTTAATTTATAGTGATTTGTTGAAAACTAGTAATTTGAAGGTTTAAAGAATTCCTAAGTTTGACCATAAGTTGACTTTGTTGCTACCGGGTTCAGATTTTGGTTTCATAACTTGGTATAGGTATGTTTTACTATTTATGATGTGACTGCAAAGTTTGGTTCAAAATGGAGTTGATTTGGCGTGATTCAGGCATCCGATTGTAAATTTGAAAGTTCTTAAGTTTCATTAAAAATTTCATATATTTTGATGTCCAATTCGTGGTTATAGGTGTTACTTTGGTATTTTGATCGCCCGATCTACTTCGTATGATGTTACTACACTTGTGCGCATGTTTGGCTTAGAACCGAGGTGCTCGGGCGAGTTGCAGACGCGTTTCAGAGTGTTTGGGAAAGTTTTGGTGTTGCTGGTGTCAACTGGTATTGCAAGCTTCGCAAATGCGAGGTTGGAAGTCACATTTGCGTTGTATGTCCTATTCTGTTAGGGTCGCATTTGTGAACCCATTGTTCGCAATTGCGAAGGTGGCATAGGATCAACAGTGATCGCATTTGCGATCATTGATCGCTTTTGCGAAGATCCAATATTCGCATTCGCAAACCTGTCATCATAATTGTGAATGACAGCAGGGATGCGAGGAGTTCGCTTTTGCAATGACTTCTTCGTATTTGCGAGTCCCATGTTGCATTTGCGACACCTGCGACTGGATAAAAAGCTGAGGGAATTTCGTCTACAAACTTTGGGTAAGTGATTCTAATCAATTTCTAATCATTTTTCATCAATTTATCTTAGCTTTTAACGTCAAAATCATGCAAATAAAGTGAAAAAAATTTGTGAGACCTTGTCACATATTTGAAAAATGAGAAATTGGGTTTTGAGCATCGATATGGACTCAGATTTTGAAACTAATAAGATGTATGAACTCGGGGGGTCATGAGTAGTCGATATCTACCATTGGACCTGGGTTTTGACCAGGCAGGCCCGTGTTGACTTTTATTGACTTTTTAAAAAAACTTTAAATATCTTAGATTTATTTATTGTAATTGATTTCCCTAGCATTGTTTGATAATATTAAGTCGATTTTGGTTAGATTCGATTGGTTGGCAGGAGAATTTTAGAGAAAGGCCCCGGTTGAGCTTTGATTAGATTGCGAAGCGAGTTAAATGTTGGATCTAACCTTGACTTAAGGGAATTAGGAAACTATGAACTATGTGTTATGTGGATTACTTGAGAAAACATCGTATATGCAAGGTGACGAATGTACATACTCCGTTAAGATATTTGTTTCCATGTTTCTTGTTATTTCATGACTTATTTTATTCCATGTCTTAATTGGTACGTGCTTTAATTGATTTCTATGCCGTCATTTATTATTTGTCATTTAATTATTCTTGTATCGAATTGATCGTCCCTTCCATGACCCAGTTCTTTATTATCTACTAGCCGTAACTGTTTTACTTGCACACTTTAATTGTCACGTGCTTACTTGTCTTATTTTTTTTCTTTGTAATATTTGTAGCTTTCTTTGATTTTTACGTGGTTCCTTTATTGCTTTACTCTCATACCTTTTGATTGTAGAGATCCTTGTAAATTGAATTATTGTATTGTTTATGTTTATTGAGATAGTTTGTGGATCGAGTTGCACATCACAACGGTTTGTGTTGAAATGATGGAATAAGGGAGGACTATGATATTGATTAATGATGATATGGTGGGATCGGGTTGCGCGCCGCAACGGTTTGTGTACATAATAATTGATATTGGTAAATGATGATATGGTGGAATAAGGGAGGATTACGATATTGATTAATGATGATATGGTAGAATAAGAAAGGATTATGATATTGATTAATGATGATATGGTGAGATCGGGTTGGGTGCCGCAAAGGATTGTTTACGTTATACTTGATATTGATGAAAGATGTTACGGTGGGACCAGGTTGCACGTTGCAACAGATTGTGTGTGTGTTGTACTTGTCGATGTTTTTGTGATAATTTCAGCATTATTATATGAGATTTCGAGGTTTGTTATTTTGGGCTTTTTGATAGCAAGGTTTGAGTTCATTGTCGTAAATTAATTGCTATATTTTCATTTCCTATTTTCTTTCCCTGTTTTTATCATTATTACTGCATACATGTTATTGTAAGTGGACCTCTTTATCCTCGTCACTATTTCGTCGAGGGTAGGCTCGGCAATTTCAGAGTACATAGGGTCGGTTGTACTCATACTACACTCTGCACTTCTTGTGCAAATACCGGAGTGGGTCCTAGCGGAGTTCAATAGCTTTTGCTCGGTTCCAGTTGTCGACGGAGACTTGAGGTACAACTGCATAGCGTTCGCAGTCATAAAGTCCCCTTCCCTCATATATTTACTATTTTTCTAAGTTTCAAAATAGTGTATCTTATTCTAACCATGTTTGTAGCACTCTAGATGTTCATGTACTCATGAGACCAGTTTCTGGGTTATGTATAGACTCGCTATTCAATATTATCATACTATGCTTTAGGCTTATATCATTTTCATTGTTTATTATCTTGTTGTTAATTATTAAAATCAGTAAATTTTTTGTTCACGTCGGCTTGCCTAGCAAGTAGATGTTAGGCGCCATTACGACCCCGAGGTTAGGATTCCGGGTCGTGACAAGTTGGTATCAGAGCCTTAGGTTGCCTAGGTCTCATGATTCATGAACAAGCTTAGTAGAGTATGGAGGATCGGTAAGGAGACGTCTGTGCTCATCTTCCAAAGGCTATGGAGTTTTAGGAAAAATTGCACTTCTTTCTTTCTCTATCGTGTGATTTCATTATATTATTGATAATTGAACCATTCTATTCTTGTTCCCTTACAGATAGAGAGAACACGCATGACATCTGCAGTCGGACAGGAGCCGGAGCCCCCTCTGACAGTACTAGGGGCAATGCCGAGGCTGAGGTCGAGGCAGAGGTTGAGGCAGGACAAGGTTCAACCTAGAGCTCGAGCAGCAGCACCCGCAGTGGAGCCTCAGATTGATCATGAGGAGGAGATCCCATCCCAGACCACCCGTCGGACCAGATCAGGTCCCGGAGGATTCATAGTCACTCTAGTGCTTCAGGACGCTGTAGTCCGCTTGGTGGGCCTTATGGAGAGTGTGGCCAAGACCGGTGCATTTTGTTGGCATCAACCGTCTCTCAAGTTAGGGGAGGAGCACATACTCGCGCTACTCAAACCCCGGAGCAGGTAGCTCCCCTATATCAGACTCCAGCAGCCCAGCCAGTTGGGGTAGCTCAACCGGTTGTAGCGGTACAGATCGGGGACACAACCACTATGTCTTCTGAGGTCTTGATGAGGTTGGATAAGCTTACCAAGCTCTTTCCTTTTCATTTCAACGGTGCATATTCTAAGGACCCACTGTGAGCACCTAATTTTTTACTATGTTTGAATTCTTTCCAACACTTTTTAGTATGTAAATAATTTTAAGTTTAATCTACATAATTTAACCTTTATTTCGTTGTTTTAGTAGGTTTTACTTAAGAAAATTAAAAATCACAAATTTTTTTTGTATGTTCTTGATTCTAAAATATTTAGCTAGTATTTTTTTATATTTTAAAAGAAATTTGAAAACAAAAAGAAAAAAAGAGCCAATCAAGTTATGCCACTTGCCAAAAGATTCTTTCTTATCCGTTTCCCATAACTAACTCTAGTGCACAATTTATTCCAAAAATAAAAAAAGGTCATGCACACACAGAGCTGACACACACACCCGTCTCCTTCCTACTCACTCCCTCTCCCTGATCTCTCTGATTGATAGATATATAAACACTCACCACACAAAAAAAAAGGGTGGATATAGATAGAGAGAGCACAAGAGAGATAGGAGGTAGCGGATCTTCTTCTTCCTACAAAAACAAACGCCGAAGCCCATTCTGATTGGGATTTTTTCTTTCTCAACTTAAAAGAAAAACACAAATACAGAGAATAAAGGAGGTAGTAGCTGAAAATACTCCAGGGGATCCCATCTTTTTCTTTATGTTTAAACATTGATAACACCCATTTCCAACCACTAAATGGACCTTAAAAACTCCATAACCCAACAACAAACCCACCGGCAAACTCCCAAAAATTCAATTATAACATCGTCTAAATACTTTATCTGCACTAGATCGACTGTCCAGATTAACCACTACATATCTGAAATTCATAAACCACTCAGCAACATAGGCTTTTTTTTTCTTTCTTAGAGTTTCGGTAAGCTCTTTGAGCTTTCAGTGTTCTCTAGGTCGAGTCGAATTCGAGATTCGAGTTTCTCCGGCGAGATTCGTCCAGTCCTTCGCCTGTCGAGGTACTATGTTGGTTTCCGGTTCGAGTTCTGTTCGTGATTCCGCTTCTAGTTCGCCAGCTCTGATTGGTTTCTGGTTGGAAATCCATGTACGTTTCTAAAAGCTTCAACGAAAATCCGATTATGCTATTCTATGGTTCAATTATTCACTCCTCTGTTCATTTTGTTCCTATTTAACTTTATGTATTGTTTTGGCAGTATGGCTCCTTGCTTCGTGATCTATCATTGGTCTTAGTTTTTTTTATATTTGTTTTGGTATCACTGTTCAAATTTACATGGATTCAACTTTGTTTTGAGAAAATTAATTAAGGAAGATATGTGGGTTATCATCTATTAGCTAAACAATTAGAATGATTGATTTATGTTGGATAATGAAAGAAATGGGCCGTAGGGTCGTTGGGCTAATTTGAAGTGAATTTAGAAACTGTAACCTTTATTGCATTATTCAGTCCGTTAGTATTTATACACCTCGTAGCTTGCTTTAGACGCGATTAATAATGAATCATCGTGGTTATGGATTCCGTTCCCGTGCTATGGTCACGATACATAAATCTAAATTCGGGTGTGCATTTCATGTGACCAGATCATAACTTCGAATAATAATAAAATAAACATGTTGTAGATCGTGAGTACGATTCGCAATGTGTACAAAAATAAACGAGTGCGCGGCATAGTGACTTGTTCAAACAAATTTCATAAATAATACAAAGCGGTTTAAAAGGTAAAAATGCAATAGATTCAAATTCCATCCGGTGTCACACCTCCTTTTTCCTGAAAGGGGGATAGGGGAGTTTTTCCAATTTAAGTGACATAAATCGAAATGAGATTATTCATATATTCTGAGTCGCCACTTGGAATAATTTATGGTGTCCCAAGTCACCGGTTTATTAAAATCCCAAATCGAGGAAAAGATGACTCCGTTTAAAGTCTGCGAAAATCAGAAGACAGGGTAAGGAATTCTGTTAACCCGAGAGAAGGTATTAAGCATTCTCGGGTTCCATCATTTTAACACGGTCGCTTAACTATTATTAATTGGCCTAATTATCTGATTTAATAAATGTTTTGAACCTATTACATTTTTACCTTTTATTATTTATGGAATTTCTTTGAACAAGTCGCGATGTCGCGCACTCGTTTGTTTTTGTACACATTGCGAATCGTATCACGGGAACCGTACCCACGATCTACAATATGTTTATTTTATTATTATTCAAAGTTATGATCGGGTCACATGAAATGCACATCCGAATTTGAATTTATGTATCGTGACCATGCCACGAGAATCATACTCATGACCACAATGATTCATTATTAATCGTGTCTAAAGAAAGCTACGAGGTGTATAAATACTAACGAATTGAATAATGCAATAAAGGTTACAGTTTCTAAATTCACTTCAAATTAGCCCAACGACCCTACGGCGCATTTCTTTCATTATCCAACATAAATCAATCATTCTAATTATTTAGCTAATAGATGATAACCCACCTATCTACCTTAATTAATTTGTTCAAAACAAAACTGAATCCATGTAAATTTGAACAGTGATAACAAAATTAAAAAAAAAAAAAAAGAAGACCAATGATAGATCACGAAGCAAGGAGCCATACTGCCAAAACAACATATAAAGTTAAATAGGAACAAAATGAACAGAGGAGTGAATAATTGAACCTTAGAATAGCATAATCGGATTTTCGTTGAAGCTTTTAGAAACGTACATGAATTTCCAACCAGAAACCAATAAGCGCTGGAAAATTCGAAGCGGAACCGCGAACGGAACTCGAATCGGAAACGAACGATAGTACTTCGACAGGCGAAAGACTGAGCGAATCTCACCGAAAAAACTCGAATCTCGAATTCGACTCGACCTAGAGAATACTGAAAGCTCAAAGAGATGACCGAAACTCTAAGAAAAAAAAAAGCCTCTGTTGTTGAGTGGTTTATGAATTTCAGATCTGTAGCGGTTAATCTGGACAATGGATCTAGTGCAGATAAAGTATTTGGACGGTATTATAACTACATTTTTGGGAGTTTGCCGGCGGGTTTGCTGTTGGGTTATGGAATTTTTAAGGTCCATTTAGTGGTGGGAAATGAGTGTTATCAATAGTTAAGCATAAGGAAAAAGATGGGATCCCCTGGAGTATTTTTGCTACTACCTCCTTTATTCTCCGTATTTGTATTTTTCTTTTAAGTTGAGAAAGAAAAGATCCCAATCAGAAGGGGCTTCGGCGTTTGTTTTTGTTAGGAAGAAGACGATCAGCCGCCTCCTATCTCTCTCATGCTCTCTCTATCTATATCCACCCCCTTTTTTTGTGTGTGGTGAGTGTGTGTGTATATATATATATATATATATATATCAATCAGAGAGATCAAGGAGATGGAGTGAGTAGGAAGGAGACGGGTGTGTGTGTCAGCTCTATGTGTGCGTGACCTTTTTTTATTTTTTGGAATAAACTGTGCACGAGAGTTAGTTATGAGAAACAGATAAGAAAGAATTTTTTGGCAAGTGGCACAACTTGATTGGCTCTTTTTTCTTTTTGTTTCCAAGATATAAAATAAAAATACTAGCTAAATATTTTAAAATCAAGAACATATAAATTTTTTTTATGATTTTTAATTTTCTTAAATAAAACCTACTAAAATAATAAAATAAAGGTTAAAATATGAAATTTAAACTTAAAATTATTTACATGCTAAAAAGTGTTGGAAAAAATTCAAACATATTCAAAAATTAGGTGCTCACAGCTGCCCCTCTTTGCTTGAAAACATGAAAAGTTTTCAGGCAAAAACAAAGTGAGCCATGTTACTAATTTTTGACCAAATCATTATTCAAAAGGGAAAACAAACAAAAGAAAGGGTGCAACCGAGTCCTGGTTTTGGACAACCTACATATCTCGGGTTATAAGGGAATCAGGTCGTGTGTAGTTCAAGGAGAATGATGGAGTGATGAGTTCGAGGGTCGAGCGAGGTTCTGTCGAGGCTCCAGTCTACGGTTCCTGTTACTACATTGGAATCCTAATCTAAAAGAACTAAACAAGCCTATCAGCTATGAGTTACAAGATTCCTATCTATAAGTCGTCTGAAACTTGATCTTGATTTTTGAATGGTGCTTAATGCAGACTTTGATTTGAATCTTAATGCTTGCTAGCTGCAGGTGCCAGTTCATTCTTCTACGACCTCTTCTGATGAAAACAGGGACTGCAGTGCTCGTGACTTCAACCATGTCTTGAGCAGTTGACATCATTCATTTGCTTCTATATTTGGAGTTAACTTCTTTTCTTTTTCTTTTCTCTATTTTGGATTGAGACTTGTTTTGTCATATCGAACCTTGTGTCTCGAGGTAAAACATGCTCACACACTAAAACAAAACAAACGAACAAAATTTTTCTGCCCCAGTTTTCACTAGGAAAATTTTGTGAGTTATTGTAAAAAATAAATCCTAAACTACTTCTTTATTGAAAGCAATAAAATGTCAGAAATGGTGTACCCCGAAAAGATCATGATGATTTTTTTTTGTATGTTTTTTTTGTGGATGGTGTTCCTTTATTTATGATCAACTCGACTAGGGAGTGTGTCTCCTAGGGGTGAAACTTCAATGACTCAAACTAGGAAGTGCATCTCCTAGGGATGAACTTAAATGACTCAAACTAGGAAGTGCGTCTCCTAGAGGTGAAATCTCAATTTAGGAAGTGCGTCTCCTAAAAGTATATCTAGAAAGACCCAGATTAGGAAGTGCGTCTCCTAGGGGTGAAACCTTTAACCTAAAATTAGGAAGTGCGTCTCCGAAAGAAATAAAATCTGAAAAATCCAAACTAGGAAGTGCGTCTCCTAGATTTGAAATTGAGCTTGCTGAAAGCTATAAAATTAAGCTTGACTAAAGTAAAAACTAACCTTATTCTCCAGGCAGGACCCTGATTTCAAGAAAACTAAAGATTGATAACTTAAGAAAACTAAAAATTGACCCATTTTTTGTGATGATCTAAAAGGTCATCCCTTATTTTATAAGTCAAAATTATGTTCCGAGGCCTTAAAAACCTCTTTTTATCTAACCTCATTTTGCGTGCGCAGCCCGAGCGTATATCCGAAAAGCTTCTATGTTAAAAACTGAGAAAAATGCTAATTTGACCCTTAATATTGAATTTAAGTTGACTTCGGTCAATATTTTGGGTAAATCGACCCGGACCTGTGATTCGACAGTCCCAGAGGGTCCGTAGGAAAATATGGGACTTAGGCGTATGCCCAGAATTGAATTCCGAGGTCCCAAGCTTGAGAAAGGAATTTTTGAAAGAAATTGTTTTACTGGATATATAAGAGTTTTTGGAAATTTGGTTATATTTGAAATTTATGGTATCGGACCCGTATTTTAGTTCTGGAGCTCGGTACAGGTTCAATATGATGTTTGAGTTGTGTCTGTAAAATTTGGTAAGAAACAGAGGCCATTTGACATGATTCGGACTCGTAGTTGTGAAATTTGATACTTTGGAAGTTTTCTAAATTTTCCATGATTTTAATGCTAAATTCGTTGTTTAAGATGTTAATTTGGCAATTTGATCGCATGAGTAAGTTCGTAGGATATTTTTGAGGTTGTGTGCATGTTTCGTTTGCAGCCCCGAGGGCTCGGGTGAGTTTCGGGTAGGTTCCGGGGTGTTTAGAGTTGAAGAATCACTGCTAGTGCACCAATTCTGGTGTGCCCGCACCTGCGAGTCTAGGGTCGCAGGTGCGGACCCACAGCCACATGTGCGGTCCAGCCCCAGCCAGTTCTTTTCCGCAGGTGCGACATAAGCTCCGCAGAAGCGGTTCTACAAATGCAGATGCACTTCCGCAGGTGCGGCCCCCAGTGGCCTTGCCCGTTTCCGCAGGTGCGATGGATTTTCCGCACCTGCAAAAGCGCAGGTGCGACCCAGGAACCGGAGGTGCGAGAGTCGGGCAGTGTGTTTAAGTTAGATGCTTCATCCGATTTCATTTTTCATTTCTTCACCAAAATAGGAGACCAATGGCGATTTTCTCAAGAGAGTTTCTTCCCAAATCATAGGTAAGTGACCCCTAACTAGTTTCCTTCAATTTCCTAATGATTTTCATCAACTTTTATCAAGAATTCTAGGGTTTTAATGGTAGAAAATTAGGGATTTGGGTAGAGTTAGGGCTTTTTGAATAATTGGAATTTAGACCTCGTTTTGAGGTCGGATTTCGAAACTAATTTCATATTCGGGATCGTGGGTGAATGGGTGATCGAGTTTTGGTCCGAACCTCGTATTTTGACCAAGCGGGTCCGGGGTCAATTTTTGACTTTTTAGGAAGAATGATGTGAAACTTATAATTAGGCGTTGGGATGGAATTGTTTGGCATTTATTGATGTTATTGAGTTGAATATGTTTAGATACAAGTGAATTGGAGTCAAATTCAAAAGGGAAAGCAGTAATCGAGGCTTGAGTTTGGTCGTGGAATTTGAAGTAAGTGTTTGTCTTAACCTTAGCTTAAGGGAATAGGTGTTGTGTCCTAATTGCTACGTGTAAGCATCATGTTCAACATATATGTGAGGTGACGAGTACCTATACGTTGGTTTCAAGCATGCCCGTGATTTGAATATTGTAATGTATGTGTTTTTTCGTAAGTATTATTTGAGTTTCACCTTATAGTTATCCATGTTGGTGGGAATTTCCTTGATATTGAGTAGTGTTGATTATTAGTTTTCAGTTGAAGATTTTTATGTGAAGTTATGTACTAAGTGAGATTGGATATAGCTGTTTACCCTTGCCGGGATTGTATTAATTTCACTGTTGACTCCCTTGTCGGGATGTTATGGTTTATTTCTGTTTACTCCGTTAATGTTTCTTTGTTGGATTGCTATCATTTGATGTGTTTGGGTGAGGAAGAGTGTAAAAGCACGAAGGGTGATGCCGTGCGTGAGATTGTGAGTGAATTTTAATGCACGGAGGGTGATGTCGTGCAGATATTGTGATTGTAAAAGCACGAAGGGTGATGCCGTGCCATGATACGAGAGATAATGCACGAAGGATAATGCTGTGCCATGATATTGTGAGGTAAAAGCACGAAGGGTGATGCCGTGCCGAATATATTGATTCTGATGGTGAGGACGAGAGTAAAAGCACGAAGGGTGATGCCGCGCACTTGTTTTCGTATTACTATTCCGTTGCTTAAATTGATGTCTAAATTGTGCCTTACCTCGTTACTTCAATTATTTGATATTTCCTCCCCTCAGCATGTTCCCCTTTTCCCTTATGCTTAGCTGTTTATTTCTCGTTGTATTATTTTTTTCTCCGTATACTATTAAACTGCACAGGTTGACTTTGGTTGTCGTGTCCTAGCCTCGTCACTACTTCACCGAGGTTAGGCTCGACACTTACTCAGTACATGGGGTCGGTTGTACTGATGCTACACTCTGCACTTTTGTGCAGATCCCGGTGTAGGACCCTACGGATCATAGATCGAGGTTGCTGCCTTCAGTCCAGTGGAGACCCCGAGGTAGTCCTACAGGCGTCCACAGGCCTTGGCGTCCCTTCCTACTTATTTTGTATTCTTTTCTAGTTATTTCAGAAACATATGTACTTATTTAATTCAGACCGTTATATGTATTACTCGTAGATAGTCTGTGAGCTTGTGACTCCAAAATCATGGGATTGTTTTTTTTGTGAAATTTCGTAAAGGCATACATTGAGTTTATATACCTTGCTCCATTCTGTAATTTTATCTATGTTAGTGTTGTCTTTTTGCATATTATTTGGTAATAATAAAGGAATAAGATAAATTGAATATTTACATTGGCTTGTCTAGCGGGTTCAACGTTAGGCGCCATCACGGTCCCGATGGTAGGAAATTCGGGTCGTGACATTTTTTTTTTTCAAATCTCGACTTCCCTTTTTCTTTATATTATTATCCCAGGAGAAAATTCATCAGACGAGGTTTTCTTATCTTAGGAGAAAAGTTCATCAGACTAAGACGTTTATCCTAGGAGAAAGTTCATCAGACTAAGTTTTTTCTTTTTTTTTTTGGTATCTTAGGAGAAAGATTCATCAGACTAAGATTTTGATCCTAGGAGAAAGTTCATCAGACTAGGTGTCTTTTATCTTAGGAGAAAGATTCATCAGACTAAGATTCGATCTTAGGAGAAAACTCATTAGACTAGGTCCTTTTTTATATTATTATCCTAGGAGAAAGATTCATCAGACTAAGATTTCAATCCTAGGAGAAAATTCATCAGACTAGGTCATTTTTTGTTATCTTATGAGAAAGATTCATCAGACTAATATTTCTATCCTAGGAGAAAGTTCATCAGACTAGGTTTTCTATCTTAGGAGAAAGATTCATCGGACTAAGATTTCGATTGGGAGGAAAATCCATCAGACTAGGACGTGTTACCCTAGGAGGAAAAATGTGAAGACCAATGGCAAAATTTATGCACAACAAGACAGATAAAGGCAAAGATTTGAGAAACTTCCCTTTGTCGGCTCTTCTCTTCTTCTTTTTTTCCTTTTTTTTGAACCAACTTGCTTGCACTACTTTGTTCCTGTTTCAAACAAAGAAAATTTTGTTAGTTAAGTGGTAGTCGGTTTGTGGCCTTGAGTCCTGGGTATCTTGGCTTTTGCTCAATCAGTTTGAGTTGGTGTCAAGAGACTTTTGCTCTGCATCAACCCTAATTGTTTCACACCCAATACCATTTGTGTTTTGTGGCTCAGTCAACTTTATCACAGGTGGAGATCTTTGCTTAGGTAACTTTTTTTGATATCTTGAATGGCTTCTTGCTTTTTGAGCAATTTATTTGTCAGAGAGAGTCGCAACTGGATATGCGCCTTTTGCATGATGTGCACACTTCATAGTCTCTATTCAGTACCATATAGAGTCCCTGATTAACCTTAAGGTTATCTTTGCTTGCTTTAGCCAAGTAGGCTGACAAGAGTCTTTTTGGGGTAGAACCATTTTCATGAATCCCCCGAGGCATGTTGACTGTAACAACTGAGTGTGCTGGCCAAATTTACTTTGAGCAACTGAAAAGCTGGTAGTAGATTTTGAAATCTTTTCTTGCTTGTTTTGACAAGGATCGACTCAGAGTGAATGACACAATGATGCAAACAAACAAGTGTTAACAAGAAATTCCCCTGTTGTAAGGACAGAAGGAAGAGTTTTTTTTTTTTTTTTTTTTTTTTTTTTTTTTTTTTTTTTTTTTTGCGGAAACTAGCCTTATTGATCATGACATGCATTTTGGACTTAACCGCCGATCTATCAAACTAATCCAATCTTCCCTTTTACCATTTTTATGAATTTGAAGTCGGGCTTGTTCGTGCCAATCAATTGCATCAGCTTCATGACTCACTTTCGACTAGTGGTGCCCCGAGGAATTTTCACCAACAAGTCTCTCTCATTTATTTATCTTTACTTACCGTTGCCTTAGAGTGCCCGCTAGATTATTCATTAGTAAGACTCTCTCATTTTTTTTTCTTGAGTGAGAACCATGATCGTGTCCTTCATAAACCATTGTTCATTGCGGATTTCCCTTGGCATTCTCAAAACTGATAAGGAGGTCTTGTTTGGAAGGATTTTGGATCTGGTTAGAAAGATAGGACGACATGGAGGCTCAAAGTATACTCAATATGATGGGGTTGTAGACTTACAACTCTTGGAATCGACGTGAAATAAAATCTTTGCCCCAATTTCAGATACTGGAGATTTTATTGGATTTGTTTTTTGAATTCTTATTTGGTTGGACCGAACTGTGTAAGGCTGCCAAGGTATCCCCTTTTAAAGGAATCAGGTCTAACGTAGTTCAAACGTCTTACCTAACTATATTTTTTCATCTTTCTTTATGTTTCTTTTTTTTTCTTTTTCTCTTCTTTTTGTCATTTTTTCTCTCTTTTGTTTTTCAAAACAAGTTGCCCCCGCTTCTATTTTGGGGGCATGGACCTTCCACTGTTCTCTTCTTCTTTTTTTTTTTGATAAGATTTATAAGAGTTTCCCCGGTTCGTACTCTTAGGGTATGGACTTTTCTTTTATTTTTTTCCTTATTTAATTTTTTTGGACTTTTGACGCTAAACTTGATTCCAAAAGAGGGTGGTCAAAGCAAATGACACGGGTTCAAAAGGGGTAGCGAAGGATATAAAGTGTTTGGATAGCAGTAAAAGGGCCTCCAGCCTTGAGAATACCAATCATGTTAGCCCTTTACAATCACGACATGGATGGACATGTTGCTTTCTGGGTCTTTTTCGGTGTACAACTGTATGAGCAATACTTTCCTCGCAATTAATGACCCTTGTCAATTTTGGTGACTTTTTATTGTATTTTGTCTCGATATACAAGATGCATTTTGCCAGTAAATGATCCATTTCAAGTTGTCTGGACCTTCTTTTGAAAAATATTTTCTATCTCTTAGTGCTGAATAGACTTCAACCCATTTGATCATTCTTAAGCCCGATCTTCTTAATGATTCAAAAGGTAGCGATCCTTAACTTCCATGAGCATGACTACTTTGATTCCATGTAAACTTGGCTCATGCTTATTTTCCAAATGTTTCATGTCTCTATTCATCTTTAAAAGTGTCTCTTTCTCACTTATCCAATTCAAGACTAAATCAGTTTTCTAAGATTTGGCCAAAAATTTCGCATGCATGTCATGTCACTAGAGCTAGCGTGAAAAGAACTATGCACAAAATGGATACAAAATGACTGGCTGCTTTTTATTGAATAAAGGATAGAAGGGTTCGATAGCACAAAAATAAGAAGAAAAGACGACGAAATAAGCTACCATGACTCCTCCCTGTCTGAAAGAGGAGTGACTTTCCAGTTGCTAAGCGACATCTAGCCACACCTTCGCACATCAGCATTACTACGGCATTTAACCGTTTTGATTTCTTTGGATTCAACACTCAAATTTTGACAATCATCCCGAGTAGGCCATGTCCTATTGCTCAAATTTGGTAAAGTCAACCCCACATTTGCCTCCATTTTCGATTTTTCACTACCAACCTGCCTACTTTTCCTTTCGTGACCTTGGATCAACAACAATGGTGCTTGTTCCATTGGTTGAGAAGATGCTTTTATTTCCGAGAGATCTTGGATTGTTTTTGTAACAATCCATTGCAAACCAAAAAACCGGTCACCTTTGACTAGTTTTTATTTCAAAACAACAAGCATCTTAGAACAAACACTCTTTTTTTCCTTTCTTTTCTCTCTTTTCTTCTTTTTGTTTTTGTTTTTTTTCAAACCATTCGATCGAAGCTCATGTGGGTTGCCTACGTATCATGACGCCGCATGAATCAGATCTTGTGTAGTTCAGGAAGATCAGGAATAAAGAAAATAAACTAATTCTTTTTATTTGAATTTTGAATTTTTTCGTTTTTAATTTTCGAAAGAAAGACTTATAAAGAAGAATGAAAATATATTTTGATTTCAAATTTTTTTTCATTCTTTTTTTTTCCGGTGAATTTCGAAAGAAAAACTTCTAAAGAAGAAAGAAAAAATATTTTTGAATTTTTGGACTTTTATGTTAAAATTATGAAAGAAAGACTTCTAAAAAAAATATTTTTTGAATCTTGAATTTTCTTTTTAATTTTCCTAAGAAAAAATTCTAAAGAATAATGAAATTTTTTTTTTGGATTTTTAAAGAAATTAAAAGAAAATATTTTTGGATTTTTTAAAGTTGGGGACTCAAAGAGAGACTTTATTAAAGTATGAAGTAAAGGAAAATATTTTTGGATTTTTGAAAATTGGGGGCCGGAACCGATGAGGTTTGCCTACTATCTCACATTCGGTAAGAATCAGCCCGCGTAGTTTTGCCAGAAGCGGAGAATATTTCAAAATCTTAGTCTATTTTCCAAAACCTTTTGAGTAAAACCAAGCGCAGTTCGATTACTGATCACAGGGATTTTATGAGAATCAGGTGAATTTCACTCTCTTATTCTCCCTCTTTTTTATTTTTGTCGTTTTTTTTTTCAATTTTCTTTCCCTATTCTAGAAGCCAGTCACATGCAAGCCGAAACCTAGAGATACACAAGTAGCACGTATAATACATCAGGATGGTCTTTTATTTCGGGTACACCTTTCCTAGACGGACCCAATCCCTGTGTTGAGTCCCAAAGTCAAATGCACATGATGCAAACAAGTGTTCCTACTAGGGATCCGACATGAGGCTATGTTATTCTAGGTTTAAAACCTGAGTGTATTGTTCTAGACCTGGCTTACCCGAGCGGACAACTCGAGTCGGGGGGGGGGGGGGGGGGGAAACGTACCGGTAACCAAAAGGTCATCCGACTTTGTAACTGATCCGATACTCGTTCTAAATTAGGGATATGACACTAACAGAAAAGAAGTCACGCCAGCGTGCACTTCCCAGAAGATTTAGAAGACTCGGAGAGAAGAAGAGTTTCACAACAGTTTATATACAGTCCACATAATATCAAAGTGGTAAAAAATGACATTTAGCACATTAGGCTCAAACACGTAAAAAATCAGACAATCATAACAGCTATTCTAAGCTCGAATTTTGAACCCTGAACCAGAGGTTCTGGGTTCATTCCCCACTAGAGTCGCCAGAGCTGTCACACCTCCTATCTCCCTTGGAGGGAAAAAGGAGGTGTGACACCCACAAGATTATTTGGGCCGTTGCCACGAGGTGTTGCACAACATGGGTATTGTTGAGACAAATATGGTTGACTTTGTATTTTTCTAGATGACCAGTTCCGCTAGAGGCGGTTGAGAGATTATATGTTGACTAGACCGGCTTGTTCTCCTTCACTTACCTGGGATCAGTTTTCACAGCTTTTTCTATAGAAGTTCATTCCTTTCACTCTGAGAGAGGAGTATCGCAGGCAGTTTGAGTGCCTTTAGCAGGGTGGCATGACCGTCACCCAGTATGAGACTCGATTTGTGGTCCTAGCTCGCGATGCCATTATTTTACTCCCTATTGAGAGGGAGAGATTAAGGAGATTCATTGATGGGCTCAATTTCAACATCAAGCTACAGATGACCAAGGAGACTGGAGATCGATATTTCTTTCCAGAGGGCCATAGATATTGCTAGGCAGATTATGATGGTTCATGGTCAAGAGGGGGGGCTAGTGTCTGATAAGAGGCCTCGTCATTCCGGTGGTTTTCACTGGTGCCTCATCCAGAGGCTGGGGTACTTTTGGAGGAGGCCATCCTCTTAGGGCATTTCAGTCAGCGCTTTAGGTATCACACAATGCTTCGGGTAGTCGTGGTCCTTATGTATCTCATCTTGGACTACCAACCTACAGTGCACCATCAACTCCTATTAGTGCGCCTCCGATCCAGAACTACCACCGTGGTTATCCGGCCCATTCGGGTCGATTCAGCTTCAACAACCACAATAGCAGGATGGGTAGTTTCAGCTTCAACAACCACAACAGTAGGATGAGTAGTTTCAGCTTCAACAACCACAACAACATGATGGGTGTTTCGAGTGTGGGTGTACTAGTCACATTAGGAGGTAATTCCCGAGATTGTTGAGCAGCATGCCACAACAAAGTTCTCATGCCATGATTCTGACACGGTTGCTTCACCGCCCGCTTAGTCAACTAGAGGGTAGGGGTCAGGCTACCAGGGATGGAGGTCAGGCCATTAGAGGTGGAGGCTAGCAAGCTAGAGGCCTCCTGAGAGACGGAGGTCAGGGTGGTGGGGACCAACCCCATTTTTATGCATTCCCAGCTAGACTTGAGGCCGAGTCACCTGACACCGTTATCACATGTATTGTTCAAGTCTGCCATAGAGATGCTTCAGTTCCATTTGATCTGGGCTCTATTTATTCCTATGTGTCATCCTATTTTGCTTCATATCTGGTTGTGCCTCGTGATTCTTTGAGTGATTTTGTGTATGCGTCCACGCCAGTGGGAAATTCTATTATTGTAGACCATGTCTATCGCTCTTATGTGATTACTATTAGGAGTCTTAAAACTAGTGTATCTCTCGTACTTCTTGATATGGTAGACTTTGATGTTATTTTGGGTATGGATTTGCATCCCTTATCATGCTATATTGGATTGTCACGCCAACACAGTGACCTTAGCCATGCCGGGGTTGCCTCGATTAGAGTGGAGAGGGACTCTTGTCCATTCTACTAGTAGGATTATTTCTTATGTGAAGGCTCGTCATATGGCCGAGAAGGGATGTCTAGCTTATTTGGCCTATATTCGTGATTCTGGTGCGGAGGTTCCTTCCATGGATTCCGTACCTATTGTGCGTGAGTTCCCAGATCCCTGCAGATCTGTCGGGGATGCCATCCGTCAGAGATGTTACATCTGTATTGATTTGGATCTAGGCATTCAACCCATATCTATTCCACCATACTGTATGGCCTCGACGAGTTGAAGAAACTGAAGGAGCAGTTGCAAGATTTACTTGATAAGGGATTCATCAGATCTAGTGTCTCGCCTTGGGGTGCACCCGTGTTGTTCGTAAAGAAGAAGGATGGCTCAATGAGAATGTGCATAGACTATCGGCAGTTGAACAAAGTAACTATCAAGAACAAGTAACCGTTGTCGAGGATTGATGACTTATTTGATCAGCTTTAGAGTGCCAAAGTGTTTTCGAAGATTGATTTGAGGTTTGGCTACCACCAGTTAAAGATTAGGGCATCAGATATCCCTAGGACAACTTTTCAAACTCGGTATGGGCATTATGAGTTCCGATTGATATCATTTGGGTTGAAAAATGCCCCAACAACGTTTATGTACTTGGTGAACTGGGTATTTAAGCTCTATTTGGACTCTTTTGTGATCGTATTCATTGATGATATATTGATCTACTCCTATAGACGAGAAGAACATGATCAACATATTAAAATTGTATTTCAGACTCTTAGAGATAGTTAGTTATATGTCAAGTTTTCAAAGTGTGAGTTTTGGTGGGACTCGTCGCCCTTTTGAGACATATTGTATCGGTCGAGGTCATAAAAGTGGACCCTAAGAAGATTGAGGCGGTTCAGAACTGGCCTAGACCTACTTCAGGTACAGAGATTCAGAGTTTCCTGGGTTTGGCGGGATATTATCACTGGTTCATGGAGGGATTTTCATCCATAGCATCCTCATGGAGGGATTTTCATCCATAGCATCCCCATTGACTAGATTAACCCAGAAGGTTGCTCCATTCAGGTGGTCAGATGAGTATGATTTGAGCTTTCAGAAGCTCAAGACTGCCTTGACTACAACGCCAGTGTTGGTGGTTGCCCACAGGTTCAAGATCCTACACGGTGTATTGTGATGAATCACATATTGGGCTCAGTGTAATATTGATGCAGGATGGCAGGGTGATTGCATATGCATCGCGACAGTTGAAGGTGCATGAGAAGAATTACCCTATTCATGACTTAGAGTTGGCAACCACTATTCATGCATTGAAGATTTGGAGGCATCACCTATGGCGTGTCGTGTGAGGTGTTCATGGATCATCGGAGTATACAATATTTGTTCAAGTAAAAGGATCTCAACTTGAGGCAGCGGAGGTGGTTGGAACTGTTGAAAGACTATGATATCACCATTTTGTATCATCCCGGGAAGGCCAATGTGGTGGCTGATGCCTTGATTAGAAAGGCTATGAGTATGGGTAGCCTTGCGTATATTCCAGTTGGTGAGAGACTGCTAGCATCAGATGTTCAGGCTTTGGCCAATCAGTTCATGAGGTTAGATGTTTTGGGGCCCAGTCATGTTCTAGCTTGCACGGTCTCTCGATCTTCTTTGTATGAGCGCATAAAAGAGCGCCAGTATGACGAACCCTATTTTCTTGTCATTAAGGACACGATAGTGCCAAGCAGGTTAATATTAGAGATGATGGGGTGTTGCGGATGCGGGTCAGATTTATGTGCCCAATGTGGATGGGCTTCGTGAGTTGATTCTTGAGGAGGCCCAGAGTTCGCGATATTCCATTCATCTGGGTGCTACAAAGATATATCAAGACTTGAGGAATCATGTCTTAATTGTCAGCAAGTAAAATACAAGCATCAGACGCCTCACAGTTTGCTTCAGAAGCTTGAGATTTTCGAGTGGAAGTGGGAGCGAATTACCATGGATTTTGTTGTTGGGCTCCCACATACTTCGAAGAAATTTGACGCAGTATGAGTCATTGTGGATAAATTGACGAAGTTGGCATATTTCATTCTAGTAGTTGTTACCTATTCTTTAGAGCGGTTGGCTGAGATCAATATCCGCGAGATCGTCCATCTTCAAGGTGTGCAAGTGTCCATCATTTCTGATCGGGGTAAGTAGTTCATCTCGCACTTCTGGAGGGACGTACAACGTGATTTAGGAACACAGGTTAAGTTGAGTACAACATTTCACCTTAGACATATGGACAGTCCAAGCGCACCATTCAGATATTGGAGGATATGCTTCGGGCCTGCGTTATGGATTTTGGGGGTTCTTGTGATCAGTTCTTAACTCTTGTGGAGTTCGCCTACAACAACAACTACCAATCAGGTATTCAGATGGCTCACTATGAGGCATTATACAGGAGAGGGTGTCGTTCTCCAGGTATTCAGTCATGTGCTTAGAGCAGCTGCCATCCACGTACCATCTTTGGCTGCTTACTTTCACTGCTCCCTACACAAGGAAATCAGATATTATACTTAGGAACCCAAATAAGTTTGGGTCCCTTGTAATGAGGAAAAGGGAAATTTAGGCTTCTTATTTTACAAGCAGGCATCACACGCTTTTATTGTAGGGACCAGGTTCCCTAACAGTAAATACTTTTTCAACAAAAACGTTGTTTTTCTGTTGGGACTAAAATATAGCCTTACATGAATCTTTGAAATGATCAGTATTACCACAATGAGTGAAAATCTAGTTATCAGGAATAGTAACATACTTGCTATGTGGGTTTTAAGGTGCCATTTCCTTTTGGAACCCAATTCCCTGCATGTTCCCCCTATTACTTTTGTGCATAGAAGTGATTGTATCATAAGACCAGGTCTACTTCAGAGATTTTTCTTGATCATTTTTACCCTGATTAGATCTTCCTGATAGTTGTCTATTTCTTTCATGTTTAGCATGCAGAATAAATTTTACCTTTTTGAGTTCATTTTCAAGATTAAGGTGTGCCTCACTCGCCACTTCCTTTCCTTTTGAAGAGTTCATGCAATTTTCTCAGTTAGAACATCTTTTTCATTTTTTTAAATCATCAATGATTTCTTTTAAGTCAACAACTATGACTATTAAATAATCTCTTTCATGCTCTACGTCTCCTAATCCTCAGTTAAAACAGTCTTATCATTGATAAGGTTATGGTAAGCATCAATCAGGACATTAGCTAAAGATACAAGCTTTTTTTGAGAGTAAAACTTCAAATTTCTTTGAACGTCAAGAAAGTTTACCTCATCGTCATCATCATCATCTTCATCCTCATCAGATTTTGTCATCAGGGCAAAGATGGAGTCATATTCTGTTGCTTCACTTTCAACGACCATCATAGAGGTGTCGCCTTGTTCATCATTGCCCTCGGATTTTCACTAGAGGAATCTCCCCATACAGCAAGAGGTTGTTTCACAACATTGTCAGTAGCATCTTTTCTCTTGAGTTTACTGCCAGGAACTAGGTTCCCCCTGGTTGTCTTGTCTGTGTTGTGCTTGTAATGGTGCTGCTCGTGGAGAGGGAAATCTTTGAAGAAATGTCCTGGCTTCCCGCATTTGTGACATCAATCATAGCTTTTTGTTCTGCTAGAGTTAACCTGTTTTGGAATACCTCCATTTCTGCGAACCATTTCCTGAAACCTCTGTGTCAAATAGGCCATGTCAGCATCATCACCACTTGAGTCAACGTTGTCTGCTTTTAGATTTTGGGTTCTCTTATTTCATGCTCCTTCTTCTTCTTCTTCTTCTTCTTCTTCTTCTTCTTCTTCTTCTTCTTCTTCTTCTTCTTCTTCTTCTTCTTCTTCTTCTTCTTCTTCTTTTCATAGGTCTTCATATCTCCAATGAGTTTGTCAATTATTAGCTTTTGCAGTTCTTTTGCCTCTGTGATAGCATTGACTTTGCTCTCCCAAGATCGAGGTAACATACTGAGTATTTTTCTCACCAGTTTGTTACTTGGAATGATCTCTCCTAGAGAAGCTCATTGATGATAGAATTGAAGGGAGTATGCATGTCCTGAATGGACTCATCATCCTTCATCTTGAAGAGTTCATACTCAGTAGTGAGCATGCCGATCTTTGACTGCTTGACTTGAGTTGTTACTTCATGTGCGGTTAGTAGATCTTCCTAGATCTCCTTGGAAGATTGACAAGTTGAGATTATATTGTACTCGTTTGTTTCAATACCACAGACGAGGATCTTATTTGCTCGAAAGTTTTTCTCTATAGCTTTGCGATCGACATCGTTGTATTCCTTCCTTGTCTTTGGGACTGTCACTACTATCTTGCCAATGGTCTTCATAGGAACGAATGGTCGATCACAAATGACATCCCAAAGCTCTGAATCTTCAGCCATGATAAAATCAAGCATTCTAGTCTTCCACCAGTCGTAGTATTGTCCATTGAATCTTGGTAGTCTGTAGGTTGATTGACATTCTTCAAAGTTTGGTGGAGTATCCATGTGGATCCATTCCATGTGTTAGCCTTATAGAAATAACCTGCTCTGATACCAATTGATGTAAACTAAGGGTCCACCAAACTGTATAGAGAACCTGGTTCTCTATTAGCTCCCATAGAATACACACACACAATAGTAAGTAAATAACACAACAATATTTTACGTGAAAAACTTCCAGCTCACGGGATTAAAAATCACGACCTACACGTGTAGGATTCACCTTCACTAACTAAGAAACTTTAGGTTACAACCTATTGTAACCTACGAATTAAACTCTTAACCCCTCACCTACTTGCAATAAATCTATTGCAAGCTTCTTTGTAATAACCTTAATACAAAGCTCACCACTTGACTAATTCTAATCAAACACGAATACATGGTTAATGGTTTACAAAGATATCCTACGAGATGCTTCTGATTAAGTTGAGTAGAAATTACAATTGAATAACATTAAAAAAGATACAACAAATACTAAGGACACAAGATGAATTCAGTGCTGGGATCTGGTCCTTTATTTTGTTGTCCTTGAGTGAATGAAGGCGGCTGCATACTTGAGAGATTTGATGATTTAGGTTTTTGCAAGTGTATGTTATCCATTGCCTCATGTTGGTAATAAATAAGTGAGGTCATTGAGATGATGTAAGCAAGTATCCGGTACAAAAAATGTGTCACGACCCCAAATCTCCTTGCGTAGGATGTCATGATGACACCTAGGCTTAGGGACTAGGTAAACCTAATACTTACTGAATTAATGGAAAACTCAACCAATAACTATTAAATATGAAACATAAATTTTCTATTCAAAGCCAACAATCCTAAAATCGGTAGTACAAGTCATAAGCTTTATTGAGTTTACTACAAAATCTCTAAGTACAACCGTTCTGGAATAGAAATAAGCAGTACAATGTAAAATTTTAGGTGGCTCCGAGGCTTGTGAATGCAACATCAGGTATACCTTGAGTCTCCACTACAATCCCGATCAGCTAGCTAATAATCAACAAACTCCGAGGTACCTCGATCTGCACAAAAATGTGCAGAAAGCGTAGCATGAGTTTACCATGACGGTACCCAGTAAGTATCATGACTAACCTCGGTGGAGTAGTGACGAGGGACAGTCAAGACACCAACTAGACTTAATAACCTGTACAAGTATGAATTGAAACTAACAGGGAACAATATAATTATAAAGCTAAGCATGAAAGAAATAACAAAATAATACTCATAATAGGAAACTAGAGACAACGATTAGCAACACAGAACAACATGTAATACGCCATAGAGTAAGCTAAACACAGTTTAAGTCCGGTGAAACCAAATGAAAGTAAAAACTCAATAAGAACAACCGCTTTCACACAAGATCTATTCAAGAATTTCCCGAGGTCCCAAATCACTTGGCATCTTGTGCCCATATTAAAAATTCAACCGCACGAACAACTCACATGCCAATACCATTAACCTCATATCTACAAGGAGAACTCATGTGCCAATACCACTAACCTCATATATGCAAGGACAACTCACCTGCCAACAATAACAATAACTCATAACTGCACGGACAACTTATATGCCAACGGTACAACTCATATGCACGGATTCATCTTCTTACCCGATATGGGAGGTAAGTTTCATGTATGCTTGTACAAGTATTCTATCAAAACTCGAGTCAACATGTAAATGTAGAGACAATGAATCGAACATAATAAACAATCACCACAAAATGTATAATGAATAACTCACACAAAGTAGGAACAACACTACACAATATTATAAATAACAATGCCCCCAGGCCATCATAAGTCATCAAAAATCATCCCCGACATAGCCCACCTTGTCTTGCCACATGCGCAATAATAAAGTAAATGCTCGCCTTGTCTCATCGCACACACATAATAATATTTCCACCTTATCTCACCACATGCGCAAACCCACATATATAGCCTGGCTTGTCATGCTGCATGTGCACATATCAATAATTACAATAGCACAGACAACTCACGTGCGAACACCTCGACAATCCTCTAAACAATATCATGTGTGCCAAAAAAATAACAACACAACATAAGGTCTTTCACCATAAGTGAATGCCACAACTTTTCCTCAAAATAATTTTAACACCACAATCACGCATAGCCCTCAGCTCAACTACACTGAGTACAACAATAACAATAACACGATAGTACGTCAAGTAAATCAACACAAGAACGGGAGAACACAAGGAAATGGAAGGACGAGCTCACAACGAAAGACACAAGTAATAATGGTTTCAACAAGAATAGCTCAAAAGGAGAGATAATGTATGAAAACGATTTCCACATAAGTACAACTCGACGATATGAGAAATAATATAAATCAATGTTCCAAACAAGGATAAGTCAACAACGAAAGGGATAACAAAACTTCGATTAAGGTTAAGCAATTTCAGAAAAGACAACATCACTTCAATTAAGGTTAAGCAATTACGAAAGAAAAGACAACATGGCAATAAAAGACGCGACAACTTCAGTTAAGGCACATAAGAGTTTATTGGCAACAAGGGTACAACATGAATCAATCAACTCCAAATAATGCATGTAAGGGTCAATTTAGTAAATGGAGGATTTAACATGATATGAAAACATCCTTTTTAGTGGACATAAGAACCTAAGAACCCTAAACGGTCAAATTTTCACAAATAAGCCTGAGTACGTACTCGTTACCTCGCGTTCATGGCCTTCACATGACACAATTAGCACAAATGACCCAAATCCTAAGGGGACACCACACAAAGTTAGGCAAGATACTTACCTTAAAGATACTAGACCGATACTTAAAAATGACCTTTTTGAGTGAAACACCCTATGGATGGCTCAAATCTAGCCAAAATAACTTCATATTATAAATAAAACTCATAAGAAACGATTTCGGATAATAAAGCTTCGATCTTTACTTAAAACTAAAAAGTTTACCCAAAACGTCAACCCAAGGCACACACCTGGGAACCTGATAAAATTAAAAAAATCTGAACACCTACTCTGATACAAGTCCGACCATACCAAAAGTATACAATTCTGACAACGAATCGCCCTTCAAATCATCATTTTTCATTTTGAAAGATTTTACAAAATTTTCCATTTTCTTCCCTTCAATTCACTAATTTAATGATATAAATAAGTATGGAATCATGAAATATAACCAATTTTAGATAAAAGACACTTTCCCAAATCAAACTCGTGAAGAACTCCTCCAGAATCGCCCAAAACCGAGGTATACAACTCCAAAAATGAATAAATCCTCAAACCCCCGAAATATAACCTTTTGTCCATGCTTTTCGCATTTGCGGACAGAAACGCCGCACATGTGGCCTCACATATGCGACTGTCACTCAAAGGACTAAAAATCGCACCTGTGCATCTGTCAAACCTGCGACTCCGTAGAAGCGGACGCCCAGTTCGCTCACAAACTCGTAGAAGCGATCGAGTCCCCACAAGAGTGCTTACGCATCTGCGCATCTCCCTCCACAGAAGCAGAACTCTCCATAGAACCTCCCCTTTGCAAAACTGAAACATCTATTCCTGCGGGCAATGTCTGCGCAGGTGCGAAAAACCAGCACCAGAACTGCTAACATGACCAAAAATGATCTGAACCACGTATGAAACACGCCCGGGCCACTCGGGAACTCGTCTGAATGCACCAATAAGTCCCGTAACATAACACGGACCTACTTGAGGCTTCAATTCACATCAAATAATGTCGAAACTACGAATCGCACCTTGAATTGAACTTATGAATTTTCAAATCTTCCAACTTCCAAAACTCGTGCTGAAACATATCAAATCAATTCCAATTGACTTCAAATTTTGCACCCAAGTCATAAATGACATAACAGTCCTATTTCAATTTCTGGAATTGAAATCCCAACCCAATATCAACAAAGTCAATTTCCGTTCAAACCTCTCAACCTTCCAAAACTTCAACTTTTCAATTTTTCTAAAGTGCATCAAGTTATCCGACGGACCTCCAAATCCAAATTTGGACACATGTCTAAGTACATAATCTCCATACGAAGCTATTGGAATCATCAAAACACTATTCCGGAGTCGTCTTCATGAAAGTCAAACTCCGGTCAACTCTTACCGCTTAAACTTCTAAAACAAGAATTGTTCCTCTAAATTGATTTCAAATCATACGAAAACCAAACTCGACCACACACGCAAGTCATAATACATGATACGAAGCTGCTCGAGACCTTAAGCCACCGAAGAGGACGCTAATTCTCAAAACGACATGTCAGATCGTTACATTCTCCCCCTCTTAAACAAATGTTCATCCTCGAATGTGCCAATTACCATTCTGAGGTCATAAATCACTGAATATACTCACCATACGTATAATCGTGGGTGATCCCACGTCACCCCATCGACACACGCCCGACAACACCATCCTAATTGAAGATTCTTTCTCCTATCCATACTGATAAACCTTAGAACCAAATTTCTCACCATCTGATCATTTCCAAAAGACCTTATTCCCACATCAACACACGATATCAGCCTCAACCAGTTGTAACCTCATGCCTATACCCACAAGGTACAACCACATGACGTAACACATCACACATATACTCATAACAACAACTCTGGTTACCATAGCTGCCCATAATCAAATCCAGCACCCGTAATTAACCTCATACCGGCTAGAACCCTGTTCTAAACCTTCACAACACTGACAACGATGCAAGAAATATTAAGATACCATGACCATTCACTCAAATCGAAAAGTCACACCCCACGCCACCTGAGCACACCCCTCGCAAGCTAAAACCAAATAAGCACCACGCAAGTATGTCTGAACAAGCAAAGAAAAACACATGAGAGAACTATCAAACAAGCCCGGCAGGCACAACTCCCTATCAATACCATACTACGAATAAATTTCACAAGGGAGAATAAAAACACATCAACAAATCACAAGGATCTCATCCTAATATAACCTCCACCGCGACACGTAGCCCGATTCAAACATATCGAACCACATGAAAACGTGAGGATCCCATCCTCAGCTCTGAATCACAAGTAGTATACGTATCATGACAACCGAAACCTCCCATTATTTATTTATTTATTTTAAATTCCGCTATAAAAAAGAACAACACATAATAAACCCCTATAACGGTAGGGCATCTACATCGCAAATTATAACCAAACCATATATAATCACATCAAAACCTACCGTAATGAGTAACAGAAAGTCACTTTTAGTCTCACAGCTCTCAATCATGAAGTAAAACAAAATGATTGACACAGGATACCACCATAGAATCTCCCAACAGTAAACACATAAGTAGAGTACAAAATCACAAAGCTCACCCATACAAAAGACACAACAGGTAATAATCGTTTCAACAAGAATAGCTCAGCAAGGAGAGATAATGTATGACAACTATTTCCACATAAGTACAACTCGACGATAAAAGAGATAGCATAAATCAATGATTCCAAATAAGGATGAGTCAAAAATGAAAGGGATAACAAAACTTCAGTTAAGGTAAAGCAATTTCAGAAAAGACAACATCACTTCAATTAAGGTTAAGCAATCAACAACAACAATCCAGTAAAATTCCACCAGTGGGGTCTGGGGAGGATAGAGTGTACGCAGATCTTACCCCTACCCCGGATGGGGTAGAGAGGCTGTTTCCGGGAGAAGGTTAAGCAATCACGAAAAAAAAGACAACATGCAATAAAAGAGGTGACAACTTTAGTTAAGGCACATAAGGGTAACAATGGTAGAACATGAATCAATCAACTCCAAATAAGACACGTAAGGGTAAATTTAGTAAAAGGAGGATTTAACATGATAAGACAACTTCCTTTTTAGTGGACATATGAACCTAAGAACCCTAAAATGTCAAATTTTCACAAATAAGCCCGAGTATGTACTTGTCACCTCTCTTACACGACCTTCGCATGACACAATTAGCAAAAATGATTCAAATCCTAAGGGGTAGTTCCCCCCCCCCCACAAAGTTAGGCAAGATACTTACCTCAAATAAGCTAGACCGATACTCTAAAATGACCTTCTTGAGTAAAACACCCTCCGGACGACTCAAATCTAGTCAAAATAACTTCATATCATAAATAAAACTCATAGAAAATAATTCCAGCTAATAAAGTTTCGATCTTTACTTAAAACTAAAAAGTCAACCCCGGACCTGCACCTCGAAACCAGACCAAATTCACAAAATCCGAACACCCACTTCCATACAAGCCCAACCATACAAAAATTATCCGACATTAAATCGCCCTTCAAATCTTCATATTTCATTTTGAAAGATTGTACAATATTTTCCATTTTGTTCCATTCAATTCACTAATTTAATGATATAAATAAGTATGAAATCATGAAACATAACCAATTTTGGATAAAGGACACTTACCCAAATCAAACTCTTGAAGAAACCCTCCAAAATCGCCCAAAACCGAGGTCTATAACTCCAAAAATGAATAAATCTTCAAACCCCTAAAATATATCCTTCTATCCAGGCTTTCCACATTTGCGGACAGAAACGTTGCACCTGCGGCCTCGTATTTGCAAGCCAAAATATTGCATCCGCGACTATCACTAAAAGGACCAAAAACCGCACATGCGGAGAATCTGCCGCACCTGCGACTCTGCAGAAGCGCCTACCCTCACCGCAGTAGCGGATACCCAGTTCGCTCTCAAATTCGCAAAAGCGATCCAGTCCTTGCATGAGCGCTTGCGCATCTGCACTTCACCCTCCACAGATGAAGAAATCACTATAGCATCTCCCCTGCGCAGAAGCGAAACATCCATCGCATAAGCGCATCACGCACATGCAACCAATTTTTTGCACAGGTGCAAAGAACTAGCACTAGAACTGCCAACATGACCAAAAATGATTCGAACCACGTCCGAAACACGCCCGGGCCACTCGGGACCCCGTCCGAATGTACCAGTAAATCCCGTAACATAACATGGCCATACCCGAGTCCTCAATTCACATTAAACAACGTCGAAACTTCAAATCGCACTTCGAATCGAACTTATAAATTTTCAAATCTTCCAACTTCCAAAACTCGTGCTGAAACATATCAAATCAACTCTGATTGACCTCAAATTTTGCACACAAGTCATAAATAATATAAAGGACCTATTCTAATTTTTGGAATCAATATCCAAACCCGATATCAACAAAATCAACTCCCGATCAAACCTCTCAACCTTCCAAAAGTCCAACATTCCAATTTTCGTCAAAGTGAATCTAATTATCTTATGGACCTCCAAATCCAAATCCGAACGCACGCCTAAGTCCAAAATATCCATACAAAGCTATTGGGATCATCAAAATATCATTCCGGAGTCGTCTGCACAAAAGACTCTGATCAACTCTTACCGTTTAAACTTATAAAACAAGAATTGTTCCTCTAAATTGATCCCGAATCATCCGAAAATCAAACTCGATCACACAGGCAAGTCATAATACTTTATACGAAGCTGGTCGAGACCTTAAGCTACCAAAGGGGACACTAATCTCAAAATGACCGGTTGGGTCGTTATAACATGCTTCAAAAGGTTATTGCTGCACTGTTGCGTATGCAGACAACACAACAACTTTAGCAGCTGTAAGGAGTTGACTTGTAATGTGGCCGGAGGAACCGATAGCTATCTCTTCCCTCTATTGTTCGTTTGACTGATATCATTTGAACTTGTGCTGGACATGTGGCTTCGGAGCACTTTCTCATATGAAGTTTACTAAATCATCAAAACACAAAACATATAACTTATCAACAATTATGATTAATAATAATAATAGTAATATCAAACAACGAAGAGCACTAGACATCTGTCATGTCTAAAAAGGGTAATGAATTAGAGCATCAAAGAAAAAAAAGTCAATGGTTAATTAGGTTAATTATACTATTAAAACCTAAAGCTAGATATTACATATCAAAGATTAATCCAACACATCAGTAGTCTCTCAACCAAAATCTAAATAATCGTGTATGTTTTCTCAATAATTGGTTAAAGACATTATCTTTTTAATGTCAACATTGATGAGTAGATGAAGATGGCTTCTCCTACTGGTGCATAACAAATGTAACGTAGAGACTTAAACAACAACTCAGATTGGTAGGTAATCCACGAAGGAACTGTCTAAAATGACAATACATTGGAAGCCGAGAAATAATGATTTTATTTGGTAAATGTAACATGTGGACAAATCTTGTTAGATCAAGATAAATTCAGACATTGAATAAATATTGATTTATCACAAGTACATGTTGATAATACTAGAGTCAATGTGTCAAAGTGGTCAATTATTGATACGTATAAAACTGAGGAACAACATTGAGAAAAAGTTAAATAAAGTCAAAAGCAGTAAATAGATATTGTTCTTCCTTGGATTACAATGTTCAGGAAATATTAATGTCACTCACAATCATATATATATACACTCTTGCTCTTGCCTCTATATAGTAGTTTCTCCATGCAATAATAACTTTATGAAGTTCAATCATTTTCGTCAAGAGTTCACTCAATTGATGCTATATATATATATATGATTGAACTTCATAAAGTTATTATTGCATGGAGAAACTACTATATAGAGGCAAGAAACACGAAAGAATCCAACAAAGTTTCACATACCATATAAGTTTTTCACAAAGAAGGAATTTTTTTGAGGTATTATTTCAAAAGAATTAAAAAAACTGTACTTATTTGTTTCCTCGTTTAATTTGGACGAATAAGTAACTAAAATTACCCTATCTATATAAGTTCAGATTATTAATTGAAACATGTTACGAATTTCCAAGGGATTTTCTTCGCAGCAAAGTTGAGAGCAGTTGTGAACCCTCACTGGTATAAAGTTCTGAAGGTCAAATTCTGCAACTGAAACTTTGCTTCAAGTTAGAATTAACTTGAAGGGTTAGTGTAGCACCCGAAAATTTTCATAATATTTGAAGCTCATTTGGAAGTCAAATAGATATTAAATTCTCACTTTATGATCCAAATATTGGACACTAATAAAATTATACTGTTAAACTGAATTAAAAAAATTTATACAATGATTTGTAAGTGCATTAATAATGCATATAAGTACGTCGAACTACTTAGAGACAAAAAAATTTTAAAACTAAAAAAGTGAAAGAAGTCCATGGCTCCAGTTGCAATCCTCCATGGGGAAGTGAAGGATTTTTGTGAAGAAAAGAGAGTTTGCCTGAATCACAGTTTAGACATTTCAGATCACAATCAAACTTTGCACCCAACTTTCAATCACTAAATGAACCTACACAAGGTCTCAAAATAACAATTCGAGTGACATAACACAAAAGCCACTTCCGGTCACATCTATGGACTTTCCAATTCTTTAAACTGCCAGTTTTCAACACCGGAGCCAAAACCTTCTAGAAACAATCCAAATTCAAATCCGACGTATGCCCAAGTCCAAGATCACCATATGAACCTATTAAAACCATCAAATCCCGATTCCGATGTCATTTACTCAAAAGTCAAATCTTAGTCAACTATTCTAATCATAAGCTTCAAAATCGAGAATTATTCTATTAAATCAATCTCGAACCCTGTGAACCTCAAAACCAATCATGTACGCAAGTTAGAATATATCATATGAAGCTACTCAAGGTCTCATGCCGAATAAGACATTAAGCTCAAAACAACCGGCCGAATCATTACAATGCTAGGTAAGCCAATTAACAAATAACACAGTTCAGATGAAAGATCATAAGTAAACTATAAATACGATAGGAAAAAATCAATACAACTATCTCGATGGCTGTTAGTACAAGTCATGAGCGACTAAGTGTAAGAATATGAATATAATTCTATTTTGAAGAAAGATTACATCATCTGTTTGAAATTTACATAAATAGAAATATAAGTCCTAAACTACCATAAAAAAGTAGTAGCTTGTATCTGGAACACTAGTACTGTAATGACACGACCGTTCGTTTCGAGAGTCATAGCTCCGTTTTCCCAATTTCCTGCTTCTTTTGTGCTTTACAAATTTTATATGTCTTACCGAGTTGGTTAGTTCGGGTCGAGGATGATTTCGGGGGGAATTGAGACATTTAGTATCTTACTTGAAAGCTTAAGTTGGAAAAATTGACCGGATGTCGACTTAGGAGAGCGTCCAGAATATGATTTGGAGGTCCGTAGTAGAATTAGACTTGAATTTGCGAAAGTTGGAATTTTGGTGATTTTGAAAATTTTGATATCGGGGTCGAATTTGATTTTCGGGAATTGGACTAGGTTTGTGGTGTCATTTAGGACTTGTGTGCAAAATTTGAGGCCAATCGGACGTGGTTTGATAGGTTTCGGCGTTGTTTGCAGAATTCAGAAGTTTAGAAGTTCTTTAGGCTTGAATCCGGGTGTAATCGGTATTTTGATGCTGTTTTGAGTGATTTGAAGGTTCGACTAAGCTTGTATTGGGTTATATGACTTGTAGTCATGTTTGGTTGAGGTCCCGGGGACCTCGGGTGGAATTCGGGAGGTTTCAGACTTGGTTTTGGATTTGAAAGGGCAGCTGAAGTGCTGTTGTTGCTGATGTAATCGCACCAGCGGAGTGGGAACCACAAGTGCGAGCTCGCAGGAGCGAGGATGGGACCGCAGAAGCGGCCAAGGATGAGCTAGACTGAATTTGCAGGTTCAAAGATTTTCCCGCACCTGCGATGGTCGCAGAAGCGGGGAGCTGGGCGCAGGTGCGAGTGTTAGCCGCATGTGCGTTGAATTCCCGCACCTGCGATAGGCGTAGATGCAGTCTTGTAGCCGTAGGAGCGGAACCTGGAATTTTAAGTGGAATCCGCACCTGCGATAGAATTTTCGCAGGTGCGGCATCGCAGATGCGACAGGAGGTCCGTAGGTGCGAAAAGTCTGGGGAGAAGCTTAAAAAGCAAGGGTTCGCGATTTTGGTCTTATTTTTACATTTGAGACTCGGACTTAGGCAATTTTTTGGAGAAGATTTTCGAGTGGATTATTGAGGTAAGCTTCTTGAACTCGTTTTGAATCATAAATCTTGTTTCCCACTGATTTCCCCACCTAATTAGCGAGATTTTGAAGTGAAATTTTGGGGTTTAGGGCTTGAGAATTGGAGAGTGGATTTTTGGGATTTGGGTGACCAAATAATGTCGGATTTTGATGAATTTAGTATGGGTAGACTCGTGAGTGAATGAGCTTTCGGGTTTTGTGACTTTTATCGAATTTTGAGACATGGGCATGTGGGCCGGGTTTGAGCCGATTTCGGATTTGGATTATAATTTAGTAGTTTTCTTGTGGAATTGATCCTTTCAGCCTACATTGATCTCGTACTATGTGTGGCTAGTTTCGGGGCTTTTGGAGATCGATTCGAGAGGCAAGGGTGAAACCCCAGAATTTGGTATGATGTGACTATTTGGAGGTGACACATATGCTAGGTGACGGGCGTGTGAGCGTACACCATGAGGGTTTGTGACTTGGTCCGTCCCGTAAGACTGTAAAGTCGAATAGCCTATTGTTGTATACATGTATTCCTTTTCTTCAAGCAATTTGACTGCCTTTCATGTAAATATCATGCTTAGGTTATGTACCTGCTCATTATTATTGTACTTAGTCATAGCATTTCTTGTATATTATACCTCAGTCTCTGATATTCCCTATTGATACATTATAGCATTCTGATTGGGCTGATTTCCTTGCATTACTGAGGGCCGTGAGATTAGATAGGTTCATGACTGAGTGAGGCCGAGGGCCTGGTTGTGAGGTATAGATACCGTAGCACGTGTATAGTGTGTGCGAATCATGATGTTTATACCTAGCACGTAAGTTGTTCATGTGGATTCTGATATGACACTGTAGCATGTGAGTTGTCCGTGCAGTCTTGATATGATACTATAGCACACGAGTTATCCGTGCAACACGTGAGTTGTCCGTGCGATTATAGTGCTTGGGCTGTAGGAGCCCCTCCAGAGTCTGTATACCCCCATTGAGTGCACATACATATTGAGCGTGTGTATTGAGGGTTGAGAGCCGAGTGTTGAGCTATTGAGAGCTTGAGTGACTGTACCCTGAAAAGTTGCATCTTTCTTCTTTGTTGCTCCATTTAGCTGACTTATGTTTACTTTCATTGTTGAAAAATTTACTGAAACGAACTGTATTGTATAGCTCGTCACTGCTTCTCAGTTCCTTATTTATTTCTATTACTTGCTGAGTTGGTTGTACTCATGGTACACCCTGCACTTTATGTGCAGATCCAGGTGTGTTTGATCACAGAGGTCGTTTGAGTTCGTGCGCGATCGAGTATCTGGGACTACGAAGTAGCTGCCGGCGTCCTCAGACCTTGTCTCTCCTTCTATGTTTTCTTTCTTTTCTGTATTGATACTTAGACACCACTTTTATTAGACTGGTTATCTAGATGCTCATTACTTGGTGACACCTCGATGTTTGGGGCTATTTTTCTGCATTTTGTTTTGAATTCAACTTCGGTTTTTATGAAAATTTCTGGTATGAAAAAGCTTTGAATTTTCCCTTTTTATGAAATATTGAAGTATTCTGAAAAGTCGTCTTGCCTAGTACCATCGATATGCGCCATCATGACAGGTTAGAGTTTTGGATCGTGACAAGTACGTTTTCAATACCAGCCTTCATCGTCCACAACAGCTCAACTCCAAGATCTGCACGCATGGTACACAAGTGTAGTATGAGTAAAATCGACTCAATGTACTTAGTGAGTATCATGACTAACCTTGGCGAGATAGCGGCAAGAGTTATCAATGATACTCGTTTATCAAACATGTACAGTTCATAAATGTACATATATACAACTGTAGTGAAATCTAAGCATGAAGTACATGTAAGGTCATCAGTGCAGTAGAGAATATATGCACAAGCATCTTAAACAAATAAACAATTTAGCATATAGAGAAGATATGCATTTGATATAAAATAACCCGTCAACAATAGTTGCATGGAGAAGATATGAACATGCATCGTAAGAAAACTAATAGTTAAGCATATAGAAAAGATATATGTTTGACATTAAATAACTAATCAACAGCTGCATATAGAGAATATATGCATGAGTATCGCAAACAAATTAACATTTCATCATATATAGAAGATATGCATTTCATATCAAATAACTCGTCAACAGTTGCATATAGAGAAGATATGCACAATCATCATAAATAAACTAATAGTTCAACATATAGAGAAGATATGTGTTTGATATCAAATAACCCGTCAATAATTGCATATAGAGAAGATATGCACAAGCAACATAAATTAACTAACAATTCCACATATAGAGAAGATATCCATTTGATATCAAATAACTCGTCAACAGTTGCATATACAAAAGATATGCATGAATAAATGAGTCAAGTTACACAATTGACATATAAAGAAGATATATACCGTGAATCATTTCATCAATTAATCCATCATATAGTGAAGATATGTATAAAATGCATGTATATATATTTTGAGCTAGCATATAGAGAAGATATCCCGTAAAAAAATATGTATACATCCAAGGAGTTAGCATATAGAGAGGATATGCAAAGTCCAAACACTAATCCGTTTTCAATATCCGCATATGCATCATCAAGGAGAAACATAAGAAGACGACCCTAGGGGGTGGATCCTTATCCACATGCAGTATGGACAACTCACGTGCCATAATTATAACAACTGCACGGATAACTCACGTTCTATAATCATAATAACCACACAGAAAACTCACATGCTATAACAATTCAACCCCCATAAACCAATTATATGTTGTCAATTCAGTCCATCCCACAAGAAACATATACGTGAATACATATGTACAAACAACGGATATCAAATCACATACTCATGGACTGAGAAAAATAGCATGCTAAGGTGTATGCATATGCGAAGTATATGACTACAATTCAGATTAGGCAGATAAGCCATGTTATAACGATTATCATGTTCAAACGGGAAATCAAAACCTACACATGATCTATAGAAAGATTCCACATATAAAACGTGATTGCAGGAACTACAATATCCAAAATACCGCATGTTATAGCCTAATGACTACCTCGAATAAGGATAAAATCGGTGCACGTACATACGCTCGTCACCTCGCAGGTACGTCACCCCACACGTAACCAATATCTTTAATATAAGCAAAAGTCCCTCAAGCCAAAGTTAGGTAAGATATTTACCTCTAACAGTCCAAATCAAACCTCCGACACAGCTTTCCCCTTCGAAATGATCTCTGAATGGCTATCGAACAAGCGAGTCAAATAATACAAGAGAGTGGTTTCATATAAAATTTTCTTTCAATCTTTATTATTCTCAAGACAAGATGTCAACCGAAAAGTCAACTCGGGCTCGCTTCTCAGAACACAACACAACTCAGAAATTTCGATTACCCATTCAATTATGAGTGCAAATATATTATTTTCATCCAAATCGGGGTTCAAATCTCAATTATTCACTTTTCAAAGATTAGGACAAAACCTCTATTTTTGCTCAAATTTTTTTAGATTTATGTGTAAAAATTTGTGGGTAATCGTAATATATAATCAAGACTGAGTGGGAATTAATTACCCATTGTAACAAAAAATCTCCTAAAAATTAGCTGAAATTTAGGTCTCAAAATATGAGAAAATGAGCAACAAATCCCGAAATCTCAAACATGTAAACTGCACCAAAATCATACTTTGTGATCGTGTTCTAAAGCTTCGCGACTATGAAGAACAAAATGACATTGCCACAAAATCATACTATGCGATCACGTTTGAAGCCCTGCCATCACGACAACCAAGCACCCCCAGCCTGCTCCGCCTCTACGTAAATACGACATCACCCACGCGAACACAAAGGCCATCCTCATAAAACTACACGATCGCTCCCAGACTCCTGCAAATGCGATGAACGAAGCTCTAACCGACCAATCCTTCACTCTGATCGTGAGTCTCTGCTCTACGATCGTGAAGCGATGCTGCACGCAAGCAGCTCAATTGTTGCAAACTCAAGGAAAATTGTCTGAAACCACCTCGAAACTCACCAGCCCCTCCCGAATTCATGATCCAAAATTATCCAAAGTATCGATTTTGTGCGTCTTAAAAGCAACTTACATCCATTTTGTATATGTAATTAACAATAAATAATATAAAAACCAAGAATCGAAAGTAAATCATTCTTTTAACTTTCAAATATTTCAACTACGCCGAACGCATTTAGATCACGCTTAGATATTCCAGATCACAATAGAACTTTGTACACAAGTTTCAATAAACTAAATAAACCTATTCAAGATATCAAAATCATAATAAGAGTCTGATAACGCTGAAGTTTACTTACGTTCAAACATATGAATTCTCAAATTCTTCAAATTAACAACTTTTAACAAATATAGCCAAAACCTTCTAGGAATATTCAGATTCAAATCCGAAAATACAACCAAGTTCAAAAAGACCATACGAATCTATTGAAACCATCAATTCCCGATTCTGTTGTCGTTTACTCAAAAGTCAAACGTTAGTTAACTTTTCCGACTTAAAATTTCTATAATGAGAATCATTCTTCCAAACCAATTCTGAACCTTTCAAAAATCAAAATCAATCATACATGCTCGTCATAATACATCATATGATGCAACTAAAGGTCTTAAATCACAAAACAAAATGTTAGAACAAAAAATGACCGATTGGGTCGTTACATCAGGATTAGGTGTGACACACGATGTGTAGACATGTCTTGAATAACTCTCTTTTTGAGGTACATAGTGTGGTACCACTTTTATTAATTTGCGGTAGATGTCATGATGCTCTTACTTTATTTTAGTCGAGAATTATCCCAAGTGTTCAGTTCTATTCTTTAGTATAGAGGCTCCATGTGATGTCTTTGTACTTAGTTTTTGTTCTTTCCTTTTTCTTCTTTTTTTGTGGGGGCGTCTTTCTGGACCTTTATAAGACATTTTGTTTTGAATGAAATAATTTACCTTTTGATGTATGTTCTCGGCCCTTTTCGCTTTTCTGTGAATGTTTTTCTTTATAAGATTTCCTGACTTTTAGTTGGTACGAACGCGGTTGGTCGTTAAAACATTCGAACGTCGCCGAATGTTAGTCAATTCGTGCGAGGTCGAATATAAATTTATTTGAAAGAAGTTGAATGTAAGTCTATTATAACGAGGTTTGATGTAGACTTTGAAGAATAATTCGAACGAGGTCGAATATAAGTCAATTCGAACAAGGTCGAATATAAGTCGATTCGAACGAAGTCGAATGTAGACTTTGAAGAATAATTCGAACGAGGTAGAATGTAGACTTTGAAGAATAATTCGAACGAGGTTGAATATAAGTCGATTCGAACGAGGTTGAATGTAAACTTTGAAGAATAATTCGAACGAGTTTGAATATAAGTCGATTCGAATGAGGTCGAATATAAGTCAATTCGAACGAGGTCGATATAAGCCAATTTGAACGAGGTCGAATGTAGACTTTGAAGAATAATTTGAATGAGGTAGAATATAAGTCAATTCGAACGATGCCGAATTTAGACTTAAAAAATAATTCGAACGAAGACGAATATAAGTCGCTTCGAACATATTCGAATGTATACTTAAAATATAATTTGAACGAGGTTGAATGTAAGTCGATTCGAACATGGTCGAATGTAGACTTAAAAATTAATCCGAACGAGGTCGAATGTGAGTCAATTCAAACATGATCGAATGTAGACTTAAAAAATAATTCGTCATTGCTTGGCCCGCTCTCGTTTGAGTACCTTAGGCTTGGTTCACCAACTTCAACCGGTATTACTGCATCAGTCCCATAGACTAGTGAGTATGGTGTTTCTCCTGTGCTTGTTTTTGGCGTGGTGAGATATGCCCATAGCACTTATGGTAGTAATTCCAGCCACAATCCCTTGGCGTTCTCAAGCTTTTTTTTTTCATGATGTTCAATATTATTTTGTTAGACGACTGCGCCTGACCGTTGCCTGCAGATTGATATGGCATGGAGAGTATTCTCTTGATGTTCCATTTCTCGAAGAACTCAACGGTCTTTTTTCCAGTGAATTGGGGTCCGTTGTAGCAACTGATTTCTTTGGGGATACCGAAGCGGCATATGATGTTTCTCCATGTGATAACTTCCTGTTTGCGTATTTGGGCGAATCCACCTGCTTCTACCCACTTGGAAAAATAGTCAGTTAAAACTAAAAGAAATCGTACATTACCTCGTCCCACTGGGAGGGGTCCGGCGATGTCCATTCCTTATTTGATGAAAGGACAAGGCGAGGTGACTGAGTGGAGGTGCTCGCCCGCTTGGTGAATAATGGGGGCGTATTTTTGGCATTGCTCTCACTTTCTAACGAAGTCGGCAACCTCATTTTTCATAGTTGGCCAGTAGTAGCCTACTCGTATGATGCATCTGAGAGGAGAGCAGTTGCCGGTGTGGGCTCTGCAGTGGCCTTCGTGTACTTCTTCGAGGACGTGCTGCGTTTGGTTTGGTCCTAGGCATTTTGCTAAGGGACCGCCAAACGTTCTTTTGTACAAGTCGTTATTAATGATGTTGTACCTGGCCGCCTGCATTCGAAGCTTCTTGGATTCTTTTTTATCGGTTGGGAGCACTCCGTCCTGCAAATATGAGATAATACGATTGCGCCAATCCCAAGTGATGTTTATAGTTCGTACCTCGATTTGATCTATTGATGAATGGAGGAGAGTGATCACGTTCTCTTTTCCGTTTATATTCCTAGTAGCCGCCGCTAATTTGGCAAGGTCGTCTGCCTCGATGTTCTGCGCTTGAGGTATCTGGTCGAGCTGGCATTCATCGAACTTGGGCAGCAACTTGCAGATCTCATCCTGATATTTTTGGAGCCTTTGTTCTTTGATTTGGAAAATCCCTATTACTTGATTGACGATGAGCTGTGAGTCACATCAGAGGATGACTCTTCGTGTTCCGTATTTGAGGTCCAGTTTTAATCCTGCAATCACGGTCTCATACTCGGCCTTAGTGTTAGTCATATCAGGACACCATATAGACTGGCGAATTACTTCGCCGGTCGGGACCTCTAGTACGAGTCCTAGTCCAGATCCTGATACGTTGGAGGCGCCATCAATGTGTAGAATCCATAGGTTGGGTAACTCGGGAGAAGTGCTAGTGGCTTCCCTCTCGACTTCGGGCATTACTATGGCACTGAAGTCGGCGATGAAGTCAGCGAGTACTTGCAATTTTATGCTGATTGCGGATGATATATATCGTGATCGCTTAACTCAATGGCCCATTTAGCAAACCTGCCCGACAGCTCGGGTTTATGTAGGATACTCCTTAGGGGAAAGGTCGTGACTATCGAGATGGGGTGGCATTGGAAATAAGGTCTGAGCTTTCGTGAAGCTACGACTAAAGCCAGGGCCAGCTTTTTGAGGTGGGGGTACCTCATTTTGACGTCGACCAAAGTTTTGATAATGTAATAGATTGGAGATTGCGTACCTTTGTTTTTGCGGACCAAGACTGCGTTTACCGCGACGTCAGACACGACCAGGTAGATTAGGAGGCGTTCTCCGGGTTCTGCCTTGGCAAGTAGTAGGGGCAAGGATATATATTCTTTTAATTCTCTTAGGGCATTGACGCACTCGGAATTCCATTGGAGTCCGTTTTCCTTCTTCAGCATGCCAAAAAATTTGTGGCATCTATCAGAGGATCGTGATATGAACGTCGACAAGGCAGCTATTCGGCCAGTCAGCTTTTACACCTGCTTCTTGTTGGTCAATTTTTTAGGTATTCCCTCTATAGCCTTTATTTGGTCGGGGTTAACTTCAATGCCTCTCTCTGACACCAGAAAGCCGAGGAATTTCCCTGAGGTTACGCCGAAGGTGCATTTCTCAGGGTTCAACTTCATGCCGTATTGCCTAAGTATGTTGAAGGCCTCCCTCAGGCGGTCAATGTGGTATGCTTTTCTTTTGGACTTGGCCAACATGTCGTCTATGTATACCTTCATCTTGTCGAGCTGATGTTTGAACATTTTGGTTACTAGCCTCTGATAGGTTGCTCCTGTATTTTTCAGCCCGAACGACATAACTCTGCAGCAGTACGTCCCTTGGTGGGTGATAAAAGTGAATTTTTCCTAGTTCTCCTCCTCCATGAGGATTTGGTTGTAAGCTGAGTAGGTGTCCAAGAAACTTAACAGCTCGTGCCCCGTTGTTGCGTTGATGAGCTGATTAATGTGAGGCAACGAGAATGAATTTTTTGAGCTGGCCTTGTTCATATATGTGAAGTCCACAGACATGCGCCATTTCCCATTTTTTTTTCACCATGACCATGTTGGCAACCCATTGGGGATACTTTGATTCTAAGATGGAACTGTTTGCGAGCAATTTTTCTACTTCTTCGCGGACGGCATCATATATTGCGGCGTTGAATTTTCTTCTGATTTGTTGTACCGGTGGGTAGAGTGGGTCGACATTCAGCTTGTGTGTTGCTATTTCCTTCAGGATGCCTCTGCATATCTACATGGGAGAAGGCAAACAAGTCGGCATTGTCAGTTAAAGATTTATGGAATTTACGTAGTTCCTGGAGTTTGTGGCCGATGATGTAAGCTTTTTTGAGGTGGTCGTTTTCATCCAGCTGAACGGGATCGAGATCTTCCACAGTTGATCTTGTGGCTTCCACGATGTCGGTGTTTTTGATGACGTCTTTTTGCTCGTCAACGTCTGATACCAACCTCATTAATTTCTACGCGTCTGTGCTTTTGTCTGTCAATTGTTGAGTGTATGTGCAGTCTTGGGCGATGCGATAGCATTCTTGGGCTGTGCGTTGCTCGTTGTGAATGCTGAACACTCCCCACGGGCTGGGAAACTTGATGACCTGGTACAGGCTGAACGTGATGGCTCTCATGGCGTGTATCTAGGGTCGTCCTATGATGGCGTTGTATGCTGTATCTTGATTCATTATGTGGAATGTTGTTTCCGAGGTGATACCACCGGACAAATTGGCCAGTGTTATCTCTCCGGAGGTCCGTTCAACTACATTGTTAAAACCTGTTAGTGTTATCCAGCGTGGTACTATCTTATCCCCGAGTTTCATCTGTGTGAGGACTCTGGGGTGGATAATACACGCGCCACTTCCGTCATATACCATAATCCATTTTACATCGATGTTTGAAATTCTTAAACTAATGACAAGAGCATCATAGTGAGGTAGGGTCAAACCGTGGGTATTGACTTGTCGAAGATGATAATTTCTTCGAGGTCGTCATACCGTTCATGGGTGATCGACCGCTTAAACTTGTTGGGGATTGTGAATTTCACGTGGTTGATCATTGCATCGTCGCCCCCACTGATAATCATCTGGATGGTACGGGATAAGGAGGGCAGTTTTGGGGGGCCTTGATGTTGTTCCCGCCCATGGGCGAATTAGCTCTTCCTCGGTCACTCATCAGCTCCCTCAAATGTCCTTGGTGGAGCATGTTCATTACCTCTTGCCTCAAGGCTATACAGTCTTCGGTCTTATGGCCTCGCTCCTGATGGAATTCACAGAGGGCATTTGACATTCTGGTGTTTGGGTCGGACTTCATCTTTTGAGACCATTTCACCTTGGGGACGATCTTTCCTAGGGCGTATATTATTTCTGAAGGGGAAACACAAAAAATATGAGCAGATAATAGTGGAGCCATACCTATTTCATTTCGGTGAGTCCCTGTCTGCGGCCTAGATGGGCCATCACCATGGCAGGGGGTAGTAGGACGACCATTTTGATGTACGACTAAATCCTTTCATGATTGAGGCATGTACCTACATGGTCCTTTCGGCTGTCATTTCTACGGTCTTTCCTCGTCTCCATCTGTATCGACGTCAATTGTTGGGTTGGTCCATTAAGGTCGTCCTTGTCTGCTCTCACCTTCGCATAGTAGGCGTTGTGTATCTCCTCCCATGTAGTGGGGGGTATTTCATGAGCCTGCTCAATAGTTTTCTAGTCGTCCTCGACCCACTCCTGTTTAACCCATTCTGGAAAGCTGCTACCGCCATTCCCTCTGACACATTTGGAAGGCTCATTCTCACTCTGTTGAACCGGGCGAGGAAGTCCCTAAGTCCTTCGTCGTGCGATTATTTAATGGTGAATATGTCATTTACCTTGCTTCTATTTTCTTGTCCTCGACATGGGCGGTGACGAACTTATCAGCCATCTCCTCGAATGTTTGTATGGAACGTGCTGGGAATTGTGAGTACCATGTTAGGGCTCCCCAGGTTAAGGTTTTGCCGAACTTCTTCAGCAGTACCGACGACAATTTTTCTTTGGTGAGGTGGTTTCCTTTCCCTGCAGTGATGTAATGGATGATGTGATCTTCAGGGTCCGTTGTACCGTCATATTTTTTAATTATGAGCGGCATCTTGAAGGTTTGGGGTATGGCATGGGGTGCAGCCTCATCGCTATACGGCTGTTCCACGAACCGGCAGATGTCCCATTTTGGAAGAAGTTTTGGGGCGCCCGGTATCTTATCAACCCTCTCTTGGTGCTCCCTCATTTGGTCGCGAAGTGCTTTATTCTCGTTCTCTATCTCCTCCATTTTTCTTAGAATAGCAGCGAGGGCGTCATTACCTGCATCATTAGCAGTGTGAGTGATACATGTTGGAGGAGGAGCGTGCTGCTCGATGGTTGTTGTAGTGATGTTAACTCGTGCATCGTCTCTACTCGCCCCTTGAGCGGGTTTGTCGAGTATACTGTTTAGTGTGCTTGTCAGCCATACCTCTAGTAATTTTTTCACTGTCGGCAACGCTTCTTTCGTCGTGGACGTAGAGGCTCCTTTCCCGTGAGAGGCAATAACGGTGCCATGGGAGGGGGGGTGAGCCACTACGCCTGGGTGAGGCACTTGGCGTCACATTCTCCTCGTCATCTCTGTTAACCTCATTTATTGTGCTTAGGAGGTTAGTAGTGACGCTTGCTGCTGCTTTCAATCTTTCTAGTCCATTTCCTGTCATCGTTAGTTCGTGCAAGCAGAAAAAAGAAGGCTTTGTCATTTTTTTTTATCTAGAAGGAACTAAAATTTTAACTAGAAATTCTCCACAGACGGCGCCAAATTGTTTGACCAAAAAGTGTTAAGCTTTTTGTTAAACTAATTAAGTAAAGTAATAATGGGCAAACCCTAGTTAAACATAATAAATTCTAGATCTAAGATCGATAGATATCAACGATATGGGACAATATTCGAGATTATTAAATGTCTAGAATGTGCTCAATGATTGTCAATGAATAGGAGAATAAAGGTAGGCAATCAACATGACAAATGACAATAAATGTAAATAGAAGGAATTAATCACCCAAATATTGACTGATGTGGATGATTCCTCCTTCTGAAAGCAACGAGTGATAATAAACTACAAGGATGGACAATGTGTTCTTCGATCTTGTGAGTGGAAAAGCAGAATAAACAATGAAATCAAACAGGAGCGACAAGACATGCTTTTTGTATCTTCTCTTAATAGTCAACTTCTTACAAGTGTTCTTATCAGAAAGTCCAGATCCCCCTTTTGTTCACTATCTCTTACTATTTATAAGGGATATTTCTAGGAAATCCTAAAAAGTACAATCAAAGGAATATTCAGTAGAATATTCCTTTTCTTAATTCTAAGACTATCTTAGCCATTGCCACTAGTCTTTGTCTACTCGACCTCAGTTTTGTTCTCTCATTTGGCAACTCCTCCCTATTGGGACTTGCTCGACCTCGGCCATAACTCGTCCATCTGCATTCGCTGAGCACTGTCGGATTTTGACCCATTCAATTTGTACCCGCACGATGTGCGGATAAATATAATATGATCATGCTAAACCTTATAAATTAATATTTTCATATGAATAACTATTGGAAAAAATTCAATTATTATAACTCCATGTATAGTCGATGATACAAACAAACAAAAATATTACATAATTCAAAAATAAATAACATCATATAAAATAATATTTAATAGAAGTATATTTAATAATATCTTAATTGAAATTACAAAAAAATATATTTTATTGTTATCTCTTTTTTTTGAACGTAAAGGATAGATTTATATTACTTAGTAACACATTACAAAACCATAGAAGCAGTTTTTAGGGCATTACTATTGCCCATGCTTACTAGGATATTACAAACATTAGTAGGAATTCTATTACAATTTTCCAGCTTGTCTCTTAACACTTCTTGTTCAACCAAAATGAGTGGACGAGCATGGAAAAAGCACTTGGTAGTTGTAGGGTACTTGAATGCTTCCGTAGCCATCCAGTGTGCCACTCTATTGCCTTCTCTGAAATTATGCTTCAGGTTTGGGAGCTTCAGCTGATGCATTAACCATCTACATTCAACAACAATGTTAGAGAAGTTATGACCATCTTCATATATAAGCTTAATAATATCTGTGCAATCTGTTTCAATTTCCAGCTTTTCAAAATTCATATCTTTGGTAATTTTTAATCCCTCCAGTAGAGCCATCACTTCCGCATGTGTGGAGGAGATAGCATAGATTGTTTTGTGGAACCCCACGATCCATTCTCCATTGCAATTACGGAATGCTCCCACCAATACCTGCTACATTGTTCTATTGGAAAAAATACCGTCACATTTTAGTTTAATCCAGTTCCTTGGAGGTTTCTGCCACCTGACCTCTATATTGACTTTTTTGTTAATGAGTGGTTTTTTTCGGTGAAGAAGACAAATTACCATGCATGATGAATGGTTTTACTGGCATCCAGATTGCAATTGAGGTTGTTTATGTTGTTGTGGTTCTTGTTATTCCATAAATCCCATATGGCGTACGGAAATAGGGTTTCCCAACTAATGACATTAGTATTTTGGCGGATGAAGTTATCTTTCAATTTCTCAAGCTAATTTTCATCGTCTATCAAGCCTTGGTAGGTGATTCCCATGTTTTCCCAATAATGGCGCGCTATAGGGAAATCTAAAAAGATGTGGTAGATGTTTTATATTCCCATTATACAATATGTGCAAGTGGCATATATGTTCATACCTATTTGTGCCAGATATGATCTACAAGGTATACGGTTATACAAGTTTTTCCATAGAAGAAATTTAATTTTGTTGGGGCATCGAAGGTCCCAAATCCACTTGAAGAATTTAGAAGTAAGGTTGGGAGTTGTAAATAGATTATAGCAAGATTTTGTGGAAACAAAAACCATTAGAATTAAGCATCCATCTCATTCTATCCAGTTTGGATTCCTTGCAAGGAGTGGGTGTGGTTTTAATGTTCTTGACCCTCAGTGGGTAGTTCAAAAGAAATAGCATCTAGATTCCAGTCATTATTTTTAACAAGATTAGTTATATAGGTTCATGTCATTTTTGCCAAGTGGTCCTTCTATGGTAGAACTTAGAGGGGTGGAGTTATAAATCCAGTGATTGCACCAAATATTCAACTTTTTATCGATAGAAAGATGCCAAAGAATGACTTTAGAACAAACCTGCCAACCCTTAATTATGGACTTCCAAATGAAATAAGTATTGAGGGGTGATTTTGATCTAGCATTTTGGCCCTGATGAGCTGACACCAAGGAACATTAGGGTTTTGTAATAATCTTCAAGGTAGGCTTGCTAGGTTAACCAATTTTTTTGTTTTTGCTTGTCGAAGACCTAGCCCTCCATCTTTCTTTTCTCTAGTAATAGTGTTCCAACTGATTAGGTGAAGTTTTTTAGCATTATTGGAGGATCCCCATAGAAAATCCCTTTGAATTTTGTCGATTAATTTAGTAATTTTGGTGGGGAGGAGAGTATATTGCATTGAGTAAGAGAGGATCACACTTAAAGTACTGGAGGCTAAAGTGGTTCTACCTGCCATATTGAGAAAATGACATTTCCAATGAGATAGTTTTGAGTGAAGATTATCTATTATAAACTGAAAATCTTTTGCCTTTGTCTTGTGGTTAAAAATTGGAAACCCCAGGTATTTTCCAAATTCGTTGGTAGCTTTAATGCCAAATAGGGATGATAGATGGATAGATTGGTCCTTAGGAAATTTTTTAGGGATAATTATTCTAGATTTAGTCTTATTCACTGCTAGACCTGAATCCATACAAAAGAAGTCCATGCAATGTTTGATGAACTAACTAGTCTTTTTGTTAGCCTTCCCCATTACGGTTATATCATCCGCAAAGAGAATATGGGAGAGGGAGGGTCCCTTTTGGCTGATATTAATAGGGTCCCAGTTAAGAATATCGACTTGGTGATTGAAAAGTCTAGATAATAGCTCAATGAATAGAACGAAAATGTAAGGAGAGAGGGGGTCTCCTTGGCGGATACCTTACTATGTTGGAAGAACTTAGTTCTTGTCCCATTCACTAGAATTCCTATTGAGGTTGTGGTTATGCAGTGCATAATAAGATTAGTTAACTTTGGTAGGAACATGAAATACTTGAGAGTTTTATAGACAAAGGACCATTCTAGTCTATCAAAAGCTTTCTCTAAGTCCAATATAATGATCATGTCAAAGTTAGATTTTTGGATCGACTAAGATTATGCATAATCTCTTGGATTATGATTGCATTATCACTAGCTCTTCTATTTTTAATAGAACTAGATTGCATAGGGCTAATTAGGTTAGGTTGGAAGGGCTTTATCCTATTAGAAATGATCTCAGTGATAACTTTGTAAGCAGTGTTACGAAGTCCAATGGGTCTAAAAATTTTAAGGTTATTAGCATTAGGGAATTTAGGAATGAGGCAGATGAATGTTTCATTAATGCCACTGGGCAAAGTTTGGGTATTAAAAACATTATGACAATAATTAGTAAAGGAGTTTTCTATTATGTGCCAATATTTTTGGTAAAAGAAGGGGTGTAAGCCATCCGGACCTGGGGCTTTAAAGGGTTTAAGGGGAAAAAAAGGCCTTAGAGATTTCTATATTTGTGAGTGGTTTATCTAGACTACTAAGGTTAATGCTTCTTGTACTAGAAGTTTCAATAGTAGGGTTAATTTTAGGGAATACTGATTGGTTGTTGAGAAGGCATTCATAAAGAAAGACAAGGTATGTTCAAGAATTAGACTAGGTTCTGATGTCCAATCTCCATCCTCCTTAGTAATGTAGGTAATGGCATTACGACATTTACGATTGGATGCCATGATATGGTAGTACTTAGTGTTGGCGTCTCCTTCATTTAGCTAGTTAATTCTAGATCTTAATTTCCAAAAATCATGTTCAATATGGAGAATATTGCTATATTCGAGTTGGAGGTTTGATTCCAGATTTTGTAAGAAGTTACTATATTGGTATTGAGGAGAGCACTGTATCCCATTAAGTCTAGCTAAAAAAAAATTTCTTTCTTTTGAAGATGTCACCAAATTTGGTATTTTCCCATTGGATAACCTCCTCCTTAAAACGATTTTGTGCATTCATTAGGTTAGTATTTGTCCAACAGTGTTTAACTATGTTTATGAAGTCCGGGTGCCCACACAAAATTATTTCCAGACGAAAAGGTTTATCACTATGATTAATATTTCTAGACCTAAGATTGATTAATAGTGGATTATGATCCAAGTATGTCTTAGGCAAGTGGATTACTACAACCTTAGGGAATAAGGATAGCCAGTCTTTATTCATAAAAATTCTATCAAGTCGTTCCATAATTAAGCCCTTTGATTTCTTTCTATGGTTTCACCAAGTGTATTTACATCCCTTGTAACTTAAATCCATTATATTACAACGATTGATACAATTCCATATAGAGTTAATATGTTTACGGTTGATAGGATTACCCCCAAATTTGTCATTTGAGGTGAGGATATCATTATTTAAAATACCCCCCCCCCCAAGCAGCCAAGGGCCTTTAAAATTATTGCTAATATTTTCTATATTACTCTATATTTTCCTACGTTTAGACAGTTTAGTACTAGCATAAATAGAAGAAAAATCCAAGTAGTGTGTGAAGGAAGTACCTCAATTGTGACATGAATCTCTTGATTATTTCTAACAAAATCATGCACCTTGACCACACTAGCATCCCATAAAAGAACTATGCCACCAGATTGACCTTCACTAGGGACTTCAATCATTTGAGAAAAATAAAAATCATTAAGGAGAGACATATGACTTTCCATTCTTGTTTCAAGTAGTGTAACCATGCAAGGTCGGTGGGTATCTAACATTTCCCGAAAATTAACTCTGAAGTTTTCATTATTACCCCCACGTATGTTCCATATAATGACATTGGTAGGCCTAAACATGGATGCTAGGTTGTTTGTTGCCTCATTCTCCCTCTGGGCACGGGGCAGTGGGTTTCTCCTAAACGATGGAAGTAGTATCATGGCGTGGTTTCTTACTGTTGGATCTTGGGGAGGCCTCACATCCATTGAATATTTGTAAAGTGTTGGTGGGCAACTCAGTACATATCTCTTCTCCCGTTGGTCCCTGAATAGGTAAACCTTTACTTCGTTGAGTCTTGAAAACTCTAGGACTGGTCCTGACCCCAGTAGGTTTATTTTTCCTTCCTCCTCCATATGGTTGTCTTCTGGTTCTTGTGAATTGGGTGCTGCTTGTGCTTGTGGGATAACTTGTGGGTTGTGTGGTGGGACATAAGGGTGTTGTGGGTGTACTGGGTTTGCCAAGGGTGTTGCATGCATGTTGGGGTTGTTCTAGAGGTGTCACATTGTCGTTGGGGACTGACCAAGGAATGAAGATGGGGTTCATATTTGTTATCTCCCCTAGAGGGAAGAAAGGTAGGTCGAATGGCACTTGCTGGGACTGAATTGGGTTGAAGTGATTTGGAAGACTCCATTGGCTCCTCATTTCCTGAGCTTGACCCAAATTCATTGATGGTGCTAGGGGATGGAGGATGTTTTTCATCCACACATGGTTGAGATAGTTGTTCATCTCCATATGCATTCCTTCTGATATGAGTTGTGCTAGGAAGTGGGAGTTTTGAAGTATTATGATTGTCTCCTTGCCGTTGAGTACCATACTGAATGTTATGGCATGGCCCATGAGTGCTTGTTCCACCTATGACAGTGGTTGGTGGTCCTAAGGTAGAGGTGGTTGTATGAAGAATGTTTGGTTGTTGTTTGGTAGTGTGTTTTGTGGTAGTGGTGGATTCGACATGTTTATGGCTCTTTGATGACTCAAGATTTGCACAATGAGATATCTCATTCTCTGAGTTGTTGGTATTCTTGGCATTGTTTGGTTGAGTAGATGATCTTATATTATGGGAGTGGGAATTAGTATCTAGGGTTGAGGGAGTCGGAGTAGAGTTGTATTTAATGATTGTATGTTTTGGCAGGGTGTTGAAGTTTCTTGGAGAAGTAGTATTAAGAAGTTTTGGAGTGGATTTTGTTTCAGTCATGTAGTTAGTATCGATGGACATCTGGTGAGTGGCTATGTTTGGTTGGCCACTTATTCATTTCCTAGAAGGTTATTTTTGTTATCCATGCAGAGGGTTAGTTCGACTTAGAGGGGGATTGGCTATTAGTGGAGCATTGATCGATATTTGAGTGAGATATACATTTGTTATTAGCTTCCATTAGGTTATCATTAGAAGTAGTAGTAGCATCATTAGCATGCATGCATTTTAATTGGTTAAGTTTAGGGCCTGCCAAATGGACCTCTTGCTAATGGGTGGCTTCCACGTCAATAGCCATGCAATTTAGGTCGTTACTTTCTAGGTTAATATTGTTTACATTATGGAGATTGGGCAGAGAGACCAAAGATTCAAAATGGTTTTTTGTGAAGATATTTTTTTGAGGTAATTTAATTTTACCATGATTTTTAGATAGGGCAGTAACATTAGGGTTAGAAATATCAACAATTCTTTGCCCGACTAGATGCACATTGTTAAGGGAGGATTTAGAAGTACCTTTGTTGGATATGATTGGATCAGTAGCCTTACCAGGCATAGGGTATGGCTCCTTTAAATTTTGATTGGATCTCTTCTTTTTGGGGAATGTTACTGTTTGCCATGCATCTTCCTTGGGCAGCTCAGCGTGTGAAATTTATCTTTTGAGATTGTCATCCTCTTGGGTTGGTTACTAGAGTAGTCTCCTTCTGGATTGGCCGTATTTCTCCTTGACTTTGTGTATATACATGTGGCTATTGAATGACCTAATTTGCCACAGTTTTTGCATAAAAAGTTGTCCACTTCATATAGTATTTCTTTCTTGTGTTGGCCAATGAAGATAGAGTGTGTAACTGGAACTTCCGAGGGCATTTCAATACACAATCCAGCATATCGTCCCCTTAGTGTTGATGATGTGCATGCATCAATTTTCAGTAGCTTACCAATTCTATTTCCAACTTTTTCCAATATTGTTCCGTCATAAAATTCCGTTGGCAATTGTGGTAAACGTTTCCAAATAGCGGCTCGTGTTATTTTTGCCTTTGAAGCAATAAAATTGGGAATCCATCTCTGGACGGATAGGAAGTGGCCAAGGATGATCTAAGGACCATTGTGGAGGACTTTGAGCATACTTTACTCAGTATTGAATTTTGTAATAAAATAATCCAACGCTAGATCAATCAATGGAAAGTTTTCTTTTAATTTCCATAGATCTTGAATCTTCCTTTTGAGTATTTGGTGTAGGACCCTTATACCTTGAAGTTTTATGATTGTTGAGAACCTCCAAGGGGAATAAATTCTTTGTATATCTTCTGGATAGAGGTGGATTATTTGCTCACCATTTTCATTGAGAATTGGCTCCCCTGCCACCACTAGATAATTAGCTTGTGTTTACGCTATTTCATCAATGACATGCTAATCTGACCATGGTGTATTCCATCTAATATTTTTTCTTTAAAACTTGATACTGGATGGGGAGGATCAATTGTGGATTATAGGAAATTGTTAGTAACATCGGGTGGTTTAGGTGGGATTAGAGTGGAAGCATTTGAAGGTTGCATGATGAAACTTTTTGTGTGAATAGTTATTCTTTTAGTGAGAAGTCAGAGCCTCTATAATTTCTCCCATATATTTTATTGTTGTCTCAAGAGAATTACATCTTACAATATCAAGTTATATCAACCTGAAGTTACTTATTACGTTAACTATTTTAATGTTGAAAGACAAACTAATAGGTACATACTTGATGATTTATTGACAACAAACATATTCTCACTTTTGGGAGTTATCAACATAAAAAACAATTGGATCATCATTTGCTCAACAATTTTAATGACACCTTTGGAATATAGTGGGTTGTTCAATCACTATTTGTAAGTAAGAATATTTGATAAAACGCTTCAACATTAAAGATTTTAATTTTATTTAACAATTTATGTTGTAAATGGTTTTCTAATTAAATACACTCTTAACCTACTTTCAGTATTTGATCTCTTCTACCATGCATGTGTCCTAACAGAAGATGAGTTCCTACGGCTTGTGTCATGACCCAAAATCCCTCCGAAGAAGTCGTGATGGCACCTAGTCTCTAAGACTGGGTAAGCTTAACATTAACAGAAATAACGACAATATTTACTAATTTCGAACAATTCCCAAAATAGAAATCTCTAAATAATTCATAATCCCAAAACCGGTAGTACAAGTCATAAGCCTTTCTAGGAGTAGTTGTACAAAATGAATACATCACTGTTCAAGAACAAAAGGAAACAATGGAAATAAGTACAATAGAAGGTGACTCCGAGACCTGCAAACGCAACAACATGTTTACCATGAGTCTCCACAACAACGATCCGCACAGCTACTAACGATCAAATTCCTGGATCTGTACAAAAATATACAGAAGTGTAGTATGAATACACCACAGCGGTGCACAGTAAGTATCAAGACTAACCTCGGTGGAGTAGTGACGAACAACAGCCAAGACACCTACTGGTCTAATAAGCTGAACAAGATATGATAATAAACAAACAAGATAAAGATAACAAAGCAACACCAATAGCAGGAAGAAATCAAATTACAAACAGTAGAGACGATAAGGGGAAAATATGGATGGTACCGAAAAGTAAACAAGTAAATTAACACCAACAAAGCTAGGATACAGACAAGAAAAAATGTGCTCAAACAAGAAAAATAATGTTAACTCAACCAATCGCATCATTCCTAATACACATTTTCGACCATCCCAATCCTCTAAATCTCATATCATAAATCTTAATTTATAAACCCTTAGCACACATGACACCTTGTGCACACATATTTCCATCTCACTTTGCACAACAAAATCCACGTACTACCCAGAACATAATGTCCGCAACCAATGCAATTAAGACGCCCAAGGAGTCTCATTTATATAATATAAAATAAATTTTTAGTTTCTAAACCAATTAGGAAATCAACGAGAAAAGAGGAAGTTATTTTTTTGAAATCATTTGAATGAAGAAAATACCCTTTTCAAATAAAATACAACATCAAATAAGCTATTGTCTTTAATATAAGATTTATTAAATTAAAAATTAATAGAAATTCCTTTTTAAGTAAGATCAAATGTCAAACAGGTTAAGGAAATTTAATTGAGAAACTAATTGAAATAAAATATAAAAATTATTGAAATTTGAATTATTGAAATGTTTATATATATATATATATATATATATATATATATATATATACACACACACACACACACACACACACACACAGTGAGTTCAAATTTAAAAGGTCATACAAAGTAGCATAGTACTAATTCCTTTATTTTAAATCACTATATTACTAACAACTTAGTAGGACAGGAGGAAATGATTCAACCTAGTAAATTACTTTGAAAAATAATTCACCAGTGTAATAGTTTCAGGAAAAGAATTCAAGGAACAACGGCAAGTCAATAACTCAATGTCAATAATCCGATCCTCAAAGCTCAGTGGAACCCAAAATACAAATTATCAAAGTCTTGTACAAATGAACTAGGGTCTTATCAGTATCCAACTATAACCAATCCCTAAGTGAAATGTAAAACTACCGAATAACTTGCACAGTCAGAAAGGAACGCATAAGTGCATATATTGATCCGGCGTGCATCTCGATTCCACCAATCCTCCTTATTCCTCCTTAACAATTATATTAACAGTAAATGATATATATGTACATATATATATGTCGCGGCGTGCAACTCCATCCCACCAATCCTCCCTTATTCCTCCTTAGTAATTACAATAACAGTAAATAATATTTAATATGTTGCGGCGCGCAACCCGATCCCATCAGTCCTCCCTTATTGCTCCTCAATATATCACCTTTATTCCTCCTGTTGCGACATGCACTCTGATCCCACTTGTCCACCTTTATTACTCTTGTTGCGGTGCGCAACCCGATCCCACCAAACATTAGTTTAAAGCAACAACAACAACCAATCCACAACTCAATTACCAAAATTTCTACTACCAAGAGTATGAGTACACGACAACAACAGAATCACGTAAAAATCAAAGGAATACAACAACCTTTACAAAAACAACAAGACATGTAAGGCACGTGATAACTACACAAGTAATCACAACAATTTAGACATGTAGCATATATGCACAGAGTCATAGAGGAACTCACAATTAAGAAGTAACAAACCAACAAGGAAGGCAATAACTTCAACTAAGGCAAATAAGGCCAAACAACGAGCAAGAGGTAAATAAATGCTAACAACATCATATAGAGCATGTAAGTGTAGCCTAACAACAAGATATCACATATTATGACAATTTGATCAAAGGCATGGAAAAAGAGAAGACAATCTAACTGGTCAATACCACATATAAATTGTGTACCCACCCGTCACCTTGCATACACAGCTTTCACATATCGAGATAGCACAAGTGACTCAATTTCTAAGGGGTGGTTTCCTCCACACAAGGTTAGGCACAATACTTACCTCAATGGCGTAAAATCCTACTCCGGGATGCTCTCGTCTCTGGACTCTGTTTCCAAAAGCTTCGATTCTAACCATAATCATATTAATGCATCAACATAGGCTAACGAATTGAATTCCACAACAAATACTATAAGATATGTCAAAAATCCGAAATCGCCCAAAACTGGCCCCTGGGCCACGTCTCAAAACCAGTAAAAAAAATGATAGAATTAGAAACCTCGTTATATACCGAGTCTAACCGTATAAAATTCGTCGAAATCGGACTCCATTTGGTCCCTCAAATCCTCACCTCAAACTCTCCAAAACTCAAGTCCTAACTCTCTCAATTTCATCAAATCCCAAAAACGAAGATGGATTCATGAAATATAATCAAAACTGAGTAGAGAATACTTACTCCAATCCATATGGTTAAAATCGCCTCCAAAGTCTCTCAAATATGAGCTCCCCAACTCAATATAGGAACGAATGAACAAACCCTTATTTTATATATTTTTCTTCCAGCTATTCTGCTTCATTTCTTGTGCCAAACAATCTCGAAATTTGCTTTTTATGTCTCCAGTGGATTCTTTGTGAAATTCTAGTCAAGTTAGGCTTTTGAATCACTTATTTTGACCTTATAATTAAGGAGATATGTTGGTTTCAATATTTGCAAATAGTGCAGATTTTTAATACGCCGCCAGTGGCAATTCTGTAATTAATCTGAAAAATCTGACAACCTAATTCTTAGTAAAATGACCATAAAATCCTCATATGATGTCTAAATTCGACGATTCTTTTTGCTACGGGTCCGTAATTACGATACAGATCTAATGCTTCAATCAAAAAAGAAATAGGAGCTCATTTGTTTAATATGATATCATTTATGCTTGAAGAAACGACGCTGAAACATATCAAATCAACTCGGAATGAACTCAAATTTTGCACACAAATACTAATACATCATACGGAGCTACTTGTGCCCCAAACTATCGAGCAAAGTGCAAATTCTCAAAACGATCGGTCGAGTAGTTACATTCTCCCCCACTTAAACATACGTTCGTCCTCGAACGTGCCAAGAGTTGTTCCAAAGCCATCAAACCATTACATGAGCTCACCATACATACACCCGGGGGTGATTCCCCATCACCCAAAAATATGTAGGACTGACAACGCATTTTAACCGAAGATCTCACTTTATCCTTAGTCCATAACCTTAGGACATAACCAAATCTCAATATTTGAAATTCATCATAGGACTCGGATCTCGCATCATCTCACTGTATAACCTGAACAAGCCAAATCGAGCCATAATTCCAATCCAGGTTACAAGCACACGATGTTCCACACAACTCAAATGCCCGTAGCAATAACTTCTGACCACCATAGTTTCCCAAATAACATTCTGGACGTCGGCAATACACTTCACATTGAATAGAACCTTGTTCCGGACCTCCATAATGCTTCCCATGATAAAGAAACATGCAGGAACTCATAATCGCCCATGCAGTCAAAAAGTCAAGAAGCTCTCTCGTCCGTCAAGGCCATTGCCTAAATCTTAGCAGAAACAGCCTCATACTTCCAAACACTCCTCACCCTTAATACGATAATGCGAAGCTCAAGTCTAAGAACCTCATCTCAGCCAATACAAGCAGCACAACTAACAGCTCATCACGGAACCACACGCATTCTCATGCCACACAGCTCGTACCAACTCAGCAATAACTCAATTATGCAGTACAAATAGAAGGAAAGCAAGGTATACAGATTATCAAACAAGTACGACATGTGTAACAACAAAAGTACAATTTCATTAAATCATCCCACAGAGGAAAAACAAAACACCAAATAAACACAAGGAAAGGGTATCCCACATAACATCCATTGTGGCGTGCAGCCCGCTCCCAGATACTCATCAAGCCAAAGTGCTCGGGTTCACTGATCACATGAACATTGATATCAAACACAGTAAAGTGCACAAGTATAACTGTGGGAAAATGAATAGAATTAACAAAACATGGAAGAAATCAAGCACAACTAAGGTGCAATGAACCAGTCAACATCACGAGGGCCATTTCGCCCACATCGCCATAAGGCATGAACGTAATTACAACATGCGTGGAGAATAATCATACAACCTCACAGCCCATCACGGCATAAGAGTATAACACATAACATAGGCCAGGGGCACAAATAATATCCATTCTACCTGGTAACATAACCGTGATAAAAATCTCACAAGAGCATCCAAACTTGACCTGATATAAAATACATATTCTCGTTGAGCTTTCAAATAGCCCCCAACCCAAATCTTGATCATTCCCAAATAGGTAAATATCCTCCCAAAAGTCCATATAAACCTATCGATAATGTATTCTATCGGTTATCCTATTCTCAACATGTCATCACAATCCACATACAAGAAATAGCCCGCATATGGGGACATCTAGCTCCAAAACCTTAGGAATACCGAAATTTCCATACTTGAACTCAAAGCTAATCGAATGGCTGATACATCACTCACACCCCATCATTTTACTGAAGCACCCGTACAAATTTTCCGGCCGCGTAACAAAAACTAAACCTCCAAAGCCTCAAAACCCAGTAATCACCATGCCACTAGCCACACACCCGTAAACCAAAACTCAAGGGTCTTTCCTAAAATGCACGTTCTTCACATATGATATCAAATAATACCAACCTTCTATTAACTTCTGATATCCATCCAGGAGAAAACCATAATGTATAACATATTACTTATGCCCAAAGCAGCCAGCCGACTCAAGTCGTTGCCGAAACCATCGAGAACTCTCTAAGATCCGTCTGCACGCAGCTAAACCATTAGGACCGCATCTTCCCAACTCAATCAAGCCACATAAACTGTCCACCCCAAGAATACTGCCACAAATGCCGATAGGGAATTCCCATTCAAAAAGGACCAATTACGTCCATTGCTATGTTGATACAACACCACAAAGCTGACCAATTTCTTTGGTTACTCCTAGTCTTTCCTCTGAGTAACACTTCTCCCTATCGATACACAACTACCCCAACCAAAACTCATTGCAGAAATTCCTAGTACAAGCCACGTAGCCCAACAATTCATAAACTGACGTATCTCCCTTGAAGCACCCCATGATTCCCCGACCGAGATGCCACGCTGAATAGACCTTCTATGAATCTGAAGCTATTTCTCCGACCCCCTTTTGACACTGAAATGAAAATACATTAATGACATAGAAACGCCGTAATTCTCAACATCATCCCATGCAAGATCTCATATCTTAGCCATATACAAATTTCGGAAACCTTCCAATACAATCTATATACACTTCTTAGGCCAAAGTTGAGGTAAGACATGACTCTGCAATCTGAATGCCGCTAGTGAACTCCTCCACTTGGCCCGAAGCCGTAGAAAACAACATCTGATGATCTGCAAAACTAACCTTCACAGCTCGACAACACCAATCACAAGGTACTCAGTTCATCCACTAAGCACATGTCCATTCCCGTGACCGTCAAATTCTCTTCCTTCAGTACCTTGTGTAATGACCCGACCGGTCGTTTTGCATTATCGTACCCCGTTCCCCTAAATAAAACTTCCCATAGCGGCTTATTATGATTTATGACTTACGGGGATGGGTGGTTCGGGATTCGGAAGTGTTTAGAGCGATATTGGAACACTTAGTTCCTTAAGGCTGGCCTTCTTGGCCAAGTTTGACTTCGGTCAACATTTTTAGTAAACGACCTCAAAACCGAGTTTTGACGGTTCCGGTAGCTTCGTATGATGATTTCAGACTTGGGCGTATGTTCGGAATGAGTTTTGGATGACCCGGGAGCGTTTCAGCGCCCAATATCGGAATCAAAGTTTCCTTAAGTTCATATTGTGGTTTGGGGTGTTTTTTTATGTTATCGAGGTCCGAAAAGAATTTCGATAATGGGAATAGTTTCGTTATCTCATTTATGACTTGCTTGCAAAATTTGGGGTCGTTCCGAGTAGTATAGGTTGGTTCGGCGCATTGTTAGCGAATTCAAGAAACTTAAAGTTCCTAAGTTTGATTCTAGGGGGTTTGAGGTGTGATTTTGAGTTTTAGTGTTGTTTTGAGTGTTTTGAAGGCTCGAGCGAGTCTGTTTTATGATTTGGGACTTGTTGGCATATTTGGACGGGGGCTCAGGCGGGCCCTGGTGCCTCTCGGGCACCAAACGAGGCCAAAAACCAGCTGAAGCAATTGCTGGTGCACCTGTTCTGGTGTGACCGCACGAGCGGTTGCCCAGTCGCAGGTGCGGGACCGCTCCTGCGGTCCCAGCCTCGCAGGTGCGACCCCCAGGTGGGCTGCCCTGTTCTCGCAGGTACGGGCCCTTTCCCGCAGGTGCGGACTCCTGCCCGCAGGTGCAAGCCCAGGCCCTTGTCCCATTTTCCGCAAGTGCGAGCTATTGCTCGCAGGTGCGAGACCGCAAGTGCGGTCCTTGAACTGTAGGTATGAAACCACGGCTGGGCAGTGTGTTTTAAAAACGGGACTTAAGCCATTTTTGGGCATTCTTCTTCTTCCTTGGGGTGATTTTGAGCATGCAAGAGACAAACGACCCGACCATTTTGAGGTAAGTAAGTAATTCCTACCATGAACTTAGTCTAATACTTGGATTCTTAGGTAGATTAACTCATTAATTAGTGAAAATTCAAGGGTTAGAGTAAAAACCTAGGTTTTATAAAAATTTAGAGAATTACCCGTGAATTGGCTATCAAATCATACAAAAATCATATATTAACGATCCTTAGGTTATGGGTAAGTGTTTCTTTCGAGAATTTTCAGAATCCGAGTATGCGGGCCCGGGTGTGGATTTTGGGATTTCTTCAAGAATGATGAATTGACTAAATAAATAGGAAAATTCCATTCTTCGAGTATAATTTGATATATTTACGTAACGTTTGATTAGTTTCGAGTCCTTAGGAGACGAGTTTGGAGTTTCGGGCGCGTTCTTGGTCCGAGAAGTAGATTCGACAAAAGGTGAGTCTCCTTTCTAAACTTGTAAGAGGGAATTGTCCCCGTAGGTGATTTAAATTCTATGTGTGATGTTTGTGGGGGCTACATATGTACAAAGTGATGAGATTTCGTACGTAGCGGCTATTATTATGATGTCCGGGTAGTTAGCCCCACATCATGCCTTGTGTCTTCCTTGAAATGAACTATATGCTTAATGAATTAACGTTACATGTGGCTTATTTCATTAAGATCATGGAATTAGAGGAATTTTAAGGAATTGTTCATTGAAAAGTAATTTAAAATGAATATTGTGTGTGCATGTGACCGCTTCGCAATTTACATTCTGCGAGCGGAGTGTGATTTCCCCCACTCTCATGGGAGCGGGCCGTACGCCACGGCGGATTGAAAGATGCACTTATGGTTCAGGCCGTTCGACCCTCGACAGTGTATAGATATGGTTATTTTATGGAAACGATGCACTTATGGTTCAGGCCGTTCGACCCTCGGCAGTGCATATATGTGACTATCTTATGGCAAGGATGCACTTATGGTTCAGGCTGTTCGACCCTCGGCAGCGTACAAACATGATAATTTTTATGGCTCAGGCCGGTTGTCCCTATCCCATTTGCGCATAATAAATTGTTACTGAATTCATGGATATTGATCTGACAGATATTTGGGGTAAGATGAAGTAGTAGTTGTTTATTTACTTCCAGCATTTACTTGGATTTCAGTGCCTTATATATTTGTTGCTTTCCTACCTTTACATGCCTACCGTTTTTATCATATTCTGTTAAATTATACTGCTGGACCTTAGTGAGTGTCAAGTCGACCTCTCATCACTACTTCTTCGAGATTAGACGGGATACTCACTGGGTATACATTTATTTATGTACTCATACTACGATTATGTACTTAATTGTACAGGTTCTGAGGCTGGTGCATCTGGTTATCAGACCAAAGCTCGATTCTGATTACAGTTGGACCTGACTTCACGGTGAGCTGCTTCTCCTGACGATCCTCGGCAGCACCATGGAGTTTCTTTCGCTTATTTCCCGTCTATTTCTTTCAGACAGTGGGACTGTATATTATATCTTTTGTATATTCTGTTAGTACGCCTGTAGGACTTGTTACACTAGTTCCTGGCACACACACGTGGTAGTTATTATGGATTACGGGTCTATATATATGTTGGCTCACGCCTCCTTATGACCGCTTTTGATTTAAACTGGCTAATGATCCTTTTCGATTTATGTTATAAGCTTTAAAACTTGGTATATGTTGAAATGTTTAATCAAATAAGAAAGAACCCTTAGTAAATTGAATGTTGGCTTGCCCGACCCCGCTGTTGGGCGCCATCACGACCTGAGTTAGGATTTTGGATCGTGAAAACATGGTATCAGAGCTCTAGGTTCACATAGGTCTCACGAGTCACGGGCAAACCCAGTAGAGTCCTACGGATCGGTATGGAAATGTCTGTACTTATCTTTAGGAGGCTATAGGGTGTTAGAAAACCTTTACTTATTTTTATTCTATCGTGCTGTAAATGGTTTACTAAATCACATTCTTCTATTCTCTCACAGATGGTGAGGACGCGTGCATCCAATGTTCCTGACCTGGGAGATGTCGCTACCCCCGTCGTCCGAGGCCGTGGCAGTGGCTGGGGGAGGGCACCGACCCGAGGTAGGGGATGAGGGCGTCCCAGAGCTATTCCAGTTGCACCACCACCAGAGGATCCTATCATAGAGGAGCAGGACGAGGTGCCTCTAGCAGATTCTGCTCCAGTGGACTTCATGACGGCGCCAAGCTTCCAGGAAGTCATGGGCCGTATAATGAGATTTATGGACACTATGTCCCAGGCTGGTTTATTTCCAGTAGATCATGCCACATCTCAGGCGAGAGGGGGGCTTAGACTCCTACTGCCCAGGTTGCAGGTCAGGCAGCAGCATTACATCATACCCCGGGTACACTGCCCGTGGGTGGGGTCCAGCCTGTTGCAGTAGCACCTGAGCCCAGACCAGTTGCGGACGGTGATCCGCAGAAGTTATTGGATATATGGACTCGATTTCACCCTCCAGTCTTCAGGGGTGAGCGAGGAGAGGATGCCCAGGATTTTGTGGACATGTGCAGGGACAGACTGCACAACATGAGGATACTAGAGTCCCATCGAGTGGATTTCACTACCTTCCAGTTGGAGGCCAGAGCTCGTAGGTGGTGGCAGTTCTATATTCTCAGCAGGCCAGCAGATTCTCCTCATGTCACTTGGGAGAAGTTCACACAGATGTTTCTGGATAGATATATCCCACCCTCCGAGAGGGAAGAGCTGCGATATCAGTTTGAGAAGCTAGAGTAGGGACAAATGTCAGTGACAGATTATGAGGCCAGATTTTCAGAGTTGTCCCACCATGCACTCATGATACTACCTACTGATGCCGAGAGGGTGCGGAGATTTGTGGATGGGTTTCATCCAGGTATTAGGGCAACCATGTCCCGAGAGGTGGAGATGGGTACTCCTTATCAGCTCGTGGTAGAGATTGCTCGCAGGATCGAGGGGTATCAGTCGAGGAGCAGGGAGCAGGGGCAGCAGAACAAGAGGGCTAGATTCTCCAGAGATTTCATAGGTGCCCCAGTTAGGGGCAGAGGTCAGTTTAGCAGTAGTCAGCCTAGCAGGCCTTCATATTCAGCACCTCCACCACCTCCCCGAGGTGTTCCAGCGAGGCCTCATTTCAGATCCATGCCAGAGCATTCCTACCGTCCTTTATCCATTCAGAGTTCACCCAGTGGTTATCCCAGTCATCTGAGACCCTCCAGCCCTTACTTCAGTGCTATGCCAGAGGGCTCACATCGCTCTTGGGCCGTTCAGGGTTCATCTTCGGGGCAGCAGGCCATGGTATCTGGAATTTGTTACAAGTGTGGGGAGCCAGTTCATATGAGAAGGCATTGTCCTAAGTTTCGGGGCAAGTCTGTGCAGCATGTTTATCAACCGATGGGTCCAATACTAGCAGTCCGGCCACCTAGAGATGGAGGACAGGTCGACAAGGGTCGTCCGAGAGGTGGAGGCCAGTCAGGGGGAGGTCAGTCAGCTCCTGTTCACCTTGGTGGAGCTCAGTCTTCCGGTGCTCCAGCTAGATTTTATGCCAATCCGGCCAGATCAGATGCAGTGGCCTCAGATGCCGTGATCACAGGTATTATCTCAGTATGTGGTAGAGAGGCTTCACTATTATTTGATCCAGGATCCACCTATTCATATGTTTCAGCATTATTCGCTCATTTTCTAGATGCTCCTCGTGAGTCCTTGGGTTCTCCTATATATGTGTCCACTCATATGGGCGATTCTATGGTGGTAGACCGGATCTATCGGTCTTGTGTGATCACCTTCTGTGGGTTCCAGACCAGAGCGAACCTTTTATTGCTCGACATGGTTGATTTTGAGGTTATTCTAGGCATGGATTGGCTATCTCCTTATCATGTCGTGCTAGATTTCCATGCCAAGGCAGTTACTTTAGCCATGCCCGAGTCACCTAGGCTGGAGTGGAGAGGTTCCTCAATTAGTGCAACCAGTCTGGTTATTTCATTCATGAAGGCTCGACACATGGTCGAGAAGGGTTGTCTGGCCTATCTTGCTTATGTGGGGGACACCACCGCTGAGTCTCCGACGATTGATTCAGTGCTAGTTGTTCGAGAGTTTGCTGATGTATTTCCTTCAGATCTTCTGGGAATGCCTCCGGATCGTGATATTGATTTCTGCATTGATTTAGCTCCAGGCACCCAGCCTATATCTATTTATCCGTACCGTATGGCTCCGAAAGAGTTGAAGGAGCAGCTTGAGGAGTTATTGGCTAACAGATTCATCAGACCGAGTGTATCGCCGTGAGGTGATCCAGTTCTGTTCGTGAAGAAGAAGGATGGGTCTATGCGGATGTGTATTGACTACAGCCAGTTGAACAAGGTCACCATTAAGAACAAGTATCCTTTGCCACGCATCGATGATTTGTTTGACCAGCTGTAGGGTGCTAGGGTGTTTTCTAAGATTGATTTGAGATCGGGATACCATCAGTTGAAGATTCGGGCCTCAGATGTTCCGAAGATTGCTTTCCGTACGAGATATGGCCAATATGAGTTCCTGGTGATGTCCTTTGGCTTGACTAATGCCCCAGCAGCATTCATGGACTTGATGAATAGGGTATTCAGGCCGTATATTGATTCCTTTGTCGTTGTCTTTATTGATGACATCTTGATTTACTCACGTAGCCTGGGGGAGCACGAGCAGCATTTGAGAGTTGTGCTCCAGACTTTGCGGGAACAGAAACTATATGCTAATTTCTCTAAGTGTGAGTTCTAGTTGGATTCTGTAGCATTCTTGGGGCATGTGGTATCCGGAGAGGGTATCAAGGTTGATCCTCAGAAGATCGAGGCAGTTCAGAGTTGTCCGCATCCTACTTCAGCTACAGAGATCAGGAGCTTTTTGGGCCTAGCGAGATATTATCGCCGATTTATGGAGGGGTTTTCTGCGATTGCAACTCCATTGACTAGATTGACTCAGAAGAATGCCCCATTCCGGTGGTCTGACGAGTGTGAGGCGAGCTTTCTGAAGCTCAAGGCGGCATTGACTTCAGCACCAGTTCTGGTATTGCCTTCCGGTTCTGGGATGTACACAATATATTGTGACGCTTCACGCATTGGCTTGGGGTGTGTGTTGATGCAGGGAGGGATATTTATTTTTTATTCTTCGCGCCAGCTGAAGGTTCATGAGAAGAATTATCCTGTGCACGATTTGGAGTTGGCAGCGATTGTTCATGCTCTTAAGATTTGGAGGCACTAGTTGTGTGGGGTGTCCTGTGAGGTTTATACAGACCACCGCAGCTTGAATCACTTGTTCAAACAGAGGGATATTAATTTGAGGCAGCGCATATGGCTTGAGTTGTTGAAGGATTATGATATCACCATTCTTTATCATCCGGGCAAGGCAAATGTGGTAGCAGATTCCTTGAGCAGGAAGGCAGAGAGTATGGGTAGCTTGGCTTATATTGCAGCAGAGGAGAGACCTATAGCCTTGGATATTCAGTCCTTGGCTAATCTCCTGGTGAGATTAGACCTTTCAGAGCCTCGTCGAGTTTTAGCACATGTGGTTTCTCAGTCTTCGTTATTGGGAGAGATTAAGGCCCGAAAATTCGGTGATCTATGCCTAGCAGAGCTTCGGGAGACAGTGGTGCAGGATGGTGCCAAGGAGGTTACTATTGTCGAGGATGGTGTTCTGAGACTTCAGGGTCGTTTATGTGTTCCTAATGTTGATGGCCTGAGGGAGAGGATTCTAGAGGAGGCACACAGTTCTTGGTATTCTGTTCATCCTGGTGTTACGAAGCTGTATCATGATTTGAAGCAGCATTACTGGTGGAGGCGGACGAAGAGGGACATTGTGGAGTATGTGACTAGGTATCTTAATTTTCAGCAGGTGAAGTATGAGCACCAGAGGCGAGGAGTCCTACTTCAGCAGATGCCCATTCCTGAGTGGAAGTGAGAGCGCATCACTATGGACTTCGTGGTTGGGTTGCCTCGGACTTTTCGGAAGGTTGACGCGGTTTGGGTCATTGTGGATAGATTGACCAATTCAGTGCATTTCATTCCAGTGGCTACTACTTATACTTCTGAGAGGCTAGCCCAGATCCACATTCGGGAGATAGTCCGGTTGCACGGCGTGCCGGTGTCCATTATATCAGATCGAGGTCCTCAGTTCACCTCGCATTTCTGGAGAGCATTGCATAGTGAGATGGGTACCCAGATAGATCTCAGCACAACATTTCACCCTCAGACTGATGGTCAGTCGGAGCGTATAGTTCAGATATTAGAGGACATGCTCAGGGCGTGCGTGATTGACTTTAGAGGTCAGTTGGACCAGTTCTTGCCTTTGGCCGAGTTTGCTTACAATAATAGTTATCAGTCTAGCATCGAGATGGCCCCATTTGAGGCTTTGTATGGTCAGTGATGTCGTTCTCCTATCGGGTGGTTTGAGCCTGGCGAGGCTAAGTTATATGGCACCGACCTGGTGAGAGATGGTTTAGAGAAAGTGAAGTTGATTCAGGAGAGGCTCCGCACAGCACAGTCCAGACAGAAAAGTTACGCAGATCAGAGGGCGCGCGATGTATCATTTATGGAGGGAGATAAGGTCCTGTTTAAAGTCTCGCCAATGAAGGGTATTATGAGGTTCGGGAAGAAGGGAAAGCTAAGCCCAAGGTTTATAAGTCCCTTCGAGGTGTTGAGACGAGTTGGGGAGGTTTCTTATGAGCTAGCTTTACCTCCCAGTTTGTCAGGAGTTCATCCGGTCTTTCATGTATCCATGCTCCGGAGGTACCACGCCGACTTCTCTCACGTGGTTGATTTCAGCACTATTCAGTTGGATGAGAGGTTGGGCTACGAGGAGGAGCCAATTGCTATTATTGATAGACAGGATCGCCAGTTGAGGTCCAAGAGAGTTTCCGCGGTGAAGGTCCAGTGGAGGGGCCAACCAGTTGAGGAAGCGACTTGGGAGTCAAGGAGGACATGCGGAGTAGATATCCGCACTTATTCAGCACTTCAGGTATGATTCTAGACCCGTTCGAGGACGACATTTGTTTAAGAGGTGGAGAATGTAATGACCCGACCGGTCATTTTGCATTATCAGACCCCGTTCCCCTAAATGAAACTTCCCATAGCGTCTTATTGTGATTTATGACTTGCGGGGATGGGTGGTTCGGGATTCGGAAGTGTTTAGAGAGATATTGGAACACTTAGTTCCTTAAAGTTGGCCTTGTTGGCCAAGTTTGACTTCGGTCAATATTTTTAGTAAACAACCTCGGAATCGAGTTTCGACGGTTTCGGTAGCTTCGTATGATGATTGCGGACTTGGGCGTATGTTCGGACTGGGTTTTGGATGACACGGGAGCGTTTTGGCCCCCAATATAGGAATAAAAGTTTCCTTAAGTTCATATTGTGGTTTGGGACGTGTTTTTATGTTATCGAGGTCCGAACGGAACCGGGAATAGTTCCATTATGTAATTTATGACTTGTCTGCAAAATTTGGGGTCGTTCCAAGTAGCATAGGTTGGTCCGACGCATTGTTAGTGAATTCAAGAAACTTAAAGTTCCTAAGTTTGATTCTAGGGGTTTTGAGGTGTGATTTTGAGTTTTAGTGTTGTTTTGGGTGTTCTGAAGGCACGAGTGAGTATGTATTATGATTTGGGACTTGTTGGTATATTTGGACGGGGGCTCGAGTGGGCCCAGGTGCCTCTCGGGCACCAAACAAGGCCAAAAACTAGCTGAACTAACTACTGGTGCACCTGTTCTGGTGTGACCGCAGATGCGGTTGCCCAGTCGCAGGTGCGGGACTGCTCCTGCGCTCCCAACCTCGCAGGTGCGACCCCCAGGTGGGCTGCCTAGTTCTCGCAGGTGCGGGACCTTTCCCGCAGGTGCGGACTCCTGCCCACAGGTGCGAGCCCAGGCCCTTGTCCCATTTTCTGCAAGTGCGAGCTATTGCTCGCAGGTGCGAGACCGTAGGTGCGGTCCTTGAGCTGCAGGTGCGAAACCACGATTGGGCAGTGTGTTTTAAAAACGGGACTTAAGCCATTTTTGGGCATCTTCTTCTTCCTTGGGGTGATTTTGAGCATGCAAGAGAGACAAACGACCCAACCATTTTGAGGTAAGTAATTCCTACCATGAACTTAGTCTAATACTTGGATTCTTAGGTAGATTAACTCATTAATTAGTGAAAATTCAAGGGTTAGAGTAAAAACCTAGGTTTTATAAAAATTTAGAGAATTACCCGTGAATTGGCTATCAAATCGTAAGAATATCATATATTAACGATCCTTAGGTTATGGGTAAGTTTTTCCTTCGAGAATTTTCAGAATCCGAGCATGCGGGCCCGTGGGTGGATTTTGGGATTTCTTCAAGAATGATGAATTGACTAAATAAGTAGGAAAACTCCATCCTTCGAGTATAATTTGATACATTTACGTAACGTTTGATTAGTTTCGAGTCCTTGGGAGACGAGGTTTGGAGTTTCGGGCGCGTTCTTGGTCCGGGAAGTAGATTTGACACGAGGTGAATCTCCTTTCTAACCTCGTAAGAGGGAATTGTCCCCATAGGTGATTTAAATTCTATGTGTGATGTTTGTGGGGGCTATATACGTACAAAGTGATGAGAGTCCGTACGTAGCGGCTATTATTATTATATCCGGGTAGTTAGGCCCACATCATGCCTTGTGTCTTCCTTGAAATGAACTATATGCTTAATGAATTAATGTTACATGTGGCTTATTTCCCCGAGATCATGGAATTTGAGGAATTTTAAGGAATTGTTCACTGAAATGTAATTTAAAAAGAATATTGTGTGTGCATGTGACCGCTTCGCAATTTACATTGCGCGAGCGGAGTGTGATTTCCCACACTCTCATGGGAGCGGGCCGTATGCCACGGCGGATTGAAAATGCACTTATGGTTCGGGCCGTTTGACCCTCGGCAATGCATAGATGTGACTATTTTATGGCAATGATGCACTTATGGTTCGGGCTGTTCGAGCCTCGATAGTGCACATACATGATTATTTTTATGGGTCAGGTCGGTTGTCCCTATCCTGTGTGCGCATGATAAATTGTTACTGAATTCATGGATATTGATCTGACAGATATTTGGGCGAAGATGAAGTAATAGTTGTTTATTTACTTCCAGCATTTACTTGGATTTGAGTGCCTTATAAATTTGTTGCTTTCCTATCTTTACATGCCTACCATTTTCATCATATTCTGTTAAATTATACTGCTGGACCTTAGTGAGTGTCAAGTCGACACCTCGTCACTACTTCTTCGAGATTAGACGGGATACTCACTGGGTACATATTTATTTATGTACTCATACTACACTTCTGTACTTAATTGTACAGGTTCTGAGCCTGGTGCATCTGGTTATCAAACCGGAGCTCGATTTTGATTACAGTTGGACCTGACTTCACGGTGAGCTGCTTCTCCTGACGATCCTCGACAACACCGTGGAGTTTCTTTTGCTTATTTCCCGTCTATTTCTTTTAGACAGTGGGACTGTATATTATATCTTTTGTATATTTTGTTAGTATGCCCGTAGGACTTATGACACTAGTTCCTAGCACACACACGTGGTAGTTATTATGGATTACAGGTCTGTATATATGTTGGCTCACGCCTCCTTATGACTGATTTTGCTTTAAACTGGCTAATGATCCTTTTTGATTTATGTTATAAGCTTTAAAACTTGGTATATGTTGAAATGTTTAATCAAATAAGAAAGAACCCTTAGTAAATTGAATGTTGGCTTGCCCGACCCCGTTGTGGGGCACCATCACGACCTGAGTTAGGATTTTGGGTCGCGACACCTTTAATGACAATATGTACCTTCCATTGAGTAGAAATCTCATATGAACCACATATTCTCCAATACCACCAATTATCCTCAATCAATATCCACCTCGTGACCCCACCACAATCTCGACGACTAGTCAATCAATTAAACCTTCCCAAGCTCGTACTCATCCACAAAATGTCGGAACCCGCTGCACCTCCATGTGAAAAACTGAATAGTCTCTCAATACCCCTGTATCTTCAGTCTGGACAAAGCGTTGAGACAATGTCTGAGCATCCCTGACTCCCTCGTAGCCCGTCTGTAGCATCACGAACCATTGGCGCATAGCGGACACTGAGAGCGCAATATCATACATGAGTGGATGTAAAGGAACATAAGTTATATGCTTTGAGCTGAATCAATATCGCATGATAGGGAATGAAAGAAGGGAGATTATCCTAATAGTTTTGTAGCCTATCGAAGATAAGTACCGACATCTCCATACCGATCCCCAAGACTCTACTAAACCTGCAAATGACTCGTAGCACCTATGAACCTAGAGCTCTGATACCAACTTGTCACGACTTAAAATGCCTCCGAAGGAGTCGTGATGGCACCTAGTCTATAAGACTAGGTAAGCCTAACATTAACAGAAATAACGACAATATTTACTAACTTCGAACAATTCCGAAATAGAAATCTCTAAATAATTTATAATCCCAAAACCGGTAGTACAAGTCATAAGCCTTTCTAGGAGTAGTTGTACAAAATGAATACATCATTGTTCCAGAACAAAAGGAAACAATGGAAATAAGTAAAATAGAAGGTGACTCCGAGACCTGCGAAAGCAGCAGCAGGTTTACCATGAGTCTCTGCAGCAACGATCCGCACAGCTACTAAAGATCAAATACCTGGATCTGTACAAAAATATACAGAAATATAGTATGAGCACACCAAAGCGGTGCCCAGTAAGTATCAAGACTAACCTCGGCGGAGTAGTGACGAGGAACAGTCAATACACCTACTGGTCTAATAAGCTGAACAAAATATGATAATAAACTAACAAGATAAAGATAACAAAGCAATGCCAATAGCACGAAGAAATCAAATTACAAACAGTGGAGATGATAAGGGGTAAACACAGATGGTACCGAAAAGTAGCCAAGTAAATTAACACCAACATAGGTGGGATACAGACAAGTAAAAATGTGCTCAAAAAAGGAAAACAATGTTAACTCAACCAATCGCATCGTTCCTAATACACATTTCCGACCATCCCAATCCTCGGAATCTCATATAATAGATCTCAATTTCAAAACCCTTAGCACACATGGCACCTTGTGACCACATATTTCCATCTCACTTTGCACAACAAAATCCACGTACTACCTAGAACATAATGTTCGCAACCAATGCAATTAAGACGCGCAAGGAGTCTCATTTATATAACATAAAACAAATTTTTAGTTTCTAAACCAATTAGAAAATCAGCGAGAAAAGAGAAAGTTATTTTTTTGAAATCATTTGAATGAAGAAAATACCCTTTTCAAATAAAATACAACATCAAATAAGCTATTGCCTTTAATATAGAATTTATTAAATTAAAACTTAATAGAAATTCCTTTTTAAGTAAGATCAAATCTCAAACGGGTTAAGGAAATTAATTGAGAAACTAATTGAAATAAAATATAACAATTATTGGAATTTGAATTATTGAAATGTGATATATATATACACGGTGAGTTCAAATTTAAAAAGGTCATACAAAGTAGCGTAAAACTAATTCCTTTATTTAAATCACTATATTACTAACAACCTAGTAGGATACTAGGAAATGATTTAACGTAGTAATTTTACTTTGAAAAATAATTCACCATAGTAATAGTTTCAGGAAAAGAATGCAAGGAACAACGGTAAGTCAATAACTCAATATCAATAACCCGATCCTCAAAGCTCAGTGGAACCCGAAATACAAATGATCAAAGTCTTGTACAAATGAACTAGGATCTTATCAGTATCCAGCTATAACCAACCCCTAAGTGAAATGTAAAACTACCGAATAACTTGCACAGTCAGAAAGGAAGGCATAAGTACATATATTGATGCGGTGTGCATCTCGATCCCACCAATCCTCCCTTATTCCTCCTTAACAATTACATTAACAGTAAATGATATATATATATATATATATATAT